>VUQS01025718.1:6007-17664 GCA_015108495.1 Heterochromis multidens | reverse complement strand
GTTCAAAGCCAGCAGACAGACATCATCTAGCATGTTCTGGGACTATACCGGGATCTCATCCTGGTTTGACATGCTTGAAACACAACACATCACCTAGGAGGCATCCTGGTCAGATCCTCAAACCACCTCAGCGGAAGAACCTCCACATTGAAAGGATGCAGCAGCTCTAGTATGAGCACCTCCTGAATGACTAAGCTCCTCACCCTACTACTGAGGGTAAGCACACATAGCCTTCAGAGGAAGCTCATTTTTGCCACTTTTATCTTTCTTTGGTCACTATACCCACTGCAGGAATGTAGAGCAACTAGTAAACTGACAGCTTTGCCTTCATGATTAACTATTGATCTACCACAATGAACTGGTACAGCCACACCAGCTCATCTGTCAATCTCCAACTCCACTCGTGAACAAAAGCTTGAGATACTTATACTCCTTAACTTAGGGCAGCAACTCATTCCCAACCAGGAGTGGGCAAACCACCTTTTTCTGGCTGAGAACCATGGCCTCAGAATTGAATGTGCTAACACACCGTATGAAGTGCCAAAATAAAGTATTTCAAATATTTACTTGAGACATATTAATGTAGGTAGGGTATAGACATGAGGGCACAGCCGACTGCAATCCTGCACCAATACCGACATTTTTTCTTTCAACAAATGGCTGGAAAAAGGTGAAATGAATGATCAAATGATCACAACAAATCATATATATATATAGTTATGGTTAAAGCTGAAAATGCTGGGTATGTATTCAATATGTTCTGACATGTATGTCATGTGTACAAGTCATATGTGGTGCAGAAGGTTCTGCAAGTTTTTTAAAACAATGGAGTCAGGGCAGCTTTGTGGCAAAAACTATTTGATGCTTGTAGTCATTTAGACCACCATTTAGACCGCAGTTCAACATCGGCCATTGATAACAATGGTCCTTAATAAGAACAGTTGTTCTCGGGATGCTGGTTATTGCCACAGCAACATTTGGGTGATGGTTTTATGAGGCAAAGAGCTATTGCCAAGTCACCTTTATGAGACTTGCATGTTTGTTTTGTTTTGTTGGAGCAACTTCAGCTGAAATTTCTGAGGTGCCTTTGATTTCATTGAATTTAGCTGACATGCGTAACTCGGAGTAGTAGCTCAAGATCTGCTGCAAATTTTAATTGCAGCATGTGTATTAAATAGATGGTAAATGTGGTGATTGCTATAAATTAATAGAGAAATGAAATACACTCACTGAGTCTGTGCAAGACAGCCAGGGGCCAGGATATTCTTGGAGTGAGGGGTTTGCTGCAGACTTGTGAGCTCCAGCATGTCCACCTGCACGTCTGTCACATGACCAGGTAAGAGTTTTAGCAGGGTCAGAATCTTCTCCACCAGGTTGTCACCTTGATGACCAACAGCCCCTGTAAATCAATAAATTGGAGATTTCAAAAAGAACAAATATCTGTTAAGTGTGTAGCAGCAGTTGTTGATAATGTATCGACACCAATATGTGTTTTTTATACCAGATCAGGGGTGAGCAATTAATTTTCCCAAGGAGCCAGATGAGAAACTGGGACTGTTGTGGAGGGCCGCACCAATGGGCTGAACATTCCCAGGCCACTCAGTCCACCTGGTGTAGTGGGTGGCTCTGGCTGGTGAGTGTGAGTTTGTCCATGTGTATATTTGGCCTGGGGAGAAAGGTATGCAAAAATGTATGTTCTGGTTGTGTGAGAGGATAATTTCAGATTAATATTCGTTGGCGAGGTGGTTGAGGTAATATATACAGTGCTCTGCAGTAACTAAACTAATTCTGGGTGAAATTTTAATCATTGCCAAATTACAGAAGATGGTAATATAAAAAGAGGCAATAATATAATTGTGTAGTCTAAACTGTGGCAGGAAGCTAGAGCATCAAGGGGAAAACCACATTAGGACAGTAAGATTATGGAAACTCAACACAGAAAAAGCCCTGTTTGGTGGGGACGTTCAAAACCAGACATATCTGTACACTTATTTGTGGGACATCAACTTAATTTGTGAGGTATCATTCATTTATAAATACATGGCTTTTTCAGTAAGAAAAAGGCTGCTGTCTGTAAACAAAAGTGCATATAAAACCAGCCAAGGAAGGCCGACTTTGTGAGCGCAATGAGAGAACAACAGAGACCTGACCTATCTAAACTCTGTTTAGACAAAAGCACTTTATCCATCCAACCATCCAATAACAGTCCCAGTTTCTCATGTGGCCTTTGGGAAATGAACTGCCCATCCCCTGTACTAGACAGTAACTTGTATCAGAAGACTCTTGCCATGAACACCTGTCATGGTTATGACTCTAATATGATTAGGGTTATGCAACATGCAGAATTATCAAACACAGCATAGCTGGAAATTTCACCTGTAAGATCCATTGTTCGATCCACAAAGATGACCGATGCTTTATTAGGGGCTGTCTTCCTTCGGTTTTTTGCTTGAGGATGATTGGCCAGTTCCCCTGCTATGATGCGGCTCATTGGACCCAGAGCAAAGCTCTCCTCTCTGGTACCTGTGGTCTCAAACATTGAATTTAATGCTGAAGCCAATGATTTGACTTCAATCTGCAGTTCAGCAGGGAGGCAGTGCACGTCTATATCATTCAGGCTCGCTAATCTCCTCTTCTCTGGTCGTTTTGCATTGATGGTCTCCAGGTCTGGCGAGAGCAGAGGGAACAGGTGTGCAAACGGGGGTGTAACCATCACCTGCTGTGACACAGGGGCGAAGACGACCGGAACATGCATGACTTCCGCCGTGTAGTTCATGTTTCCCATCCACTCGCACAGCTTTTCTTCAAACTGCTCAAACACAGGACTTCCTTCCATTTCTGTCGTAACTTTGTTGGCGAGCAGGTGCACGGAATGAGCGACGGTGGTGAAGACAACGCAGTACTGAAAGTGACTGAGGGATGTGACGTCTTTAATGACGTCGACCGTCCTGCCTTTCAACAACGTGCTCACCACAAACACGGCTTTGGGCTCACTGGCACCGCAGGCTTCGAAGCTTGAAAACGGCTTTAAATTTCTGGCTCCAGCCTTCAATAAGGAGGCAGCTCCTCCACTCCAGTGGAGAGCCTCTGCACATTTGTCATCCATGAAAACAACCGCTTTCTTTACCTTCGACAGCACCTTCTCCCACATCAGGAGGGGATATCGCGTAAACTCCTCCGTCGCTAACATTTTCCCGGTTACGTGTATCAGCTAAATCAGACTAAATCAAAGCAACATGGGAAATTTCAGCTGAAGGAGCTCCAACAAAACAAACACACGAGTCTCTTAAAGGTGACGTGGCAACAGCCCGTCGCGGCATAAAAACGTCACCCAAACGTCGTTGCTATGGCAATCGCCAGCATCCCAAGAACAACCGTTAGAGAGTTAATAACTGATAACGCTTTTGTGTAATATTCCCACCAAGTATCTAGACTTCACTACCATAACTGACAACGACAGAAGCTGAAAAGGGGAGAGAAAACAAAACGAATCCAGCGGGTAAGTTTAATCCCAAAAATGAAGTTTAACGTGTAACAGTTTGTCTTTAACTGCAGTTTGTTAGGAAAATGTTTGACATGAGCCTCCTCCATAGAAACGCCGGTTGCCACAGTGTTAGATGACGTCCTCCAAAGTTTAACGTAAAAATACATTAGTGTAGCTAAATTCAAAGAGGCCAGCTGTTTCTCCTGTTTCCCATAGAAAACACACATCTGACAGACGTTCGCTCCTGCTGGTGGTCCTTCTCTGTCCTGAAGGTGTGATGTGAAAATGAAGCCACTTTCAGTTAAATCTGACTTTGGATTCCTTGTTTTAGGAGTATATGACATGAGCACTACAGATGACAGAGACGAGACACCAAGGGTTGAAATCCCATCCAGGTGTGTAGCCGATGCCTTTAAATAAATAGGGTTTACAAATTTACAGTTGTGTACAACCATTGTCTTTCCTTCCCATAGCTACAGGAGAATTATGACATAGATTATTTATATGTAATAATTTATGTTTTGCTAGGAATATGGGAAATAGGTGCAGTGATTTATTGAAACATGTGCAAACATACATGGAATTGTAGTATATAAAGCAAAAACAGAGTTTGTACAATTTAAATGAGATTAAAAGTCAATATTTGCAATGACCACCTTTATTACTTTAACACATCCTGAACTCTCTTATACAGCATTCTTGTAATTGCTTTGAGTATTCTCCAGGAATAGTTCTCCAGGCTTCTTGTAGGACTTTCCAAAGATCTCTTTGGATGTTGGTAGCCTTTTGTTCCAATCTCTTAAAAGATGATCCCACACTGCTTCAATAATGTTGAGGTCCAGGCTCTGGGGAGGCCAATCTGTCACTGATTGTGTCCCATTGTGTGTTTTTCTATCCAGGTATGCTTTTACTGCATTGGCAGTGTGTTTGGAATTATTGTCATGCTGATCATCGATCACATTCTTTTTAGATGGTATGTGTGCATGTGGATCAAAGTCTGATGGTACTTTTCTGTGTTCATAATTCCATCAATTTAAACAAGACCCCCAACACCACTGGCTGAAATGCAGCCCCAAACCATGACAGTCTCCACCATGTTTTACAGATGTAGACATTCACTGTCGTACCTCTCTTTTGACCTCCTCCATACATACGCAAGATGATTTGAACTAAAATTTTCAAAATTGGATTCATCACTCCATAAGAACTGTGTCCAATGATTTTCTTGTCTCTTTACCTCAGCCTTTTCTCTCTGTTTCCCTTCCTTAAGAATGGCTTCTTGACAGCCAGCCTTCCACCGAGACAGTTTCTGATGAGTTTTAGCTGAATAGTAGATGGATCAACTGAAGGGTCAGATGCATTTCTCAGGTCCTGTGTCAGGTCTTTGCTGGATTTTTTCCCCCTATTTTTTAAGGCTATGACTTTCAGATACTGTTCATCTGCTTAAGATATTTTTCAGGCCTGCCACTTCTTCTTTTGTCCTCCCCTTGTCTGGTTTCCTCAAATTTTTAAGGATCATAAAATTATGTTTAACTGAATTTAAACCAATAAAAACAAAAGAAATTACAAACTGAATACAAAAACTAATGAAAATTACAAAGCAATATTGATTTTGTTGTGATGTATATCAAGGAGTCAAACACACATCTGACAGGCTGTAAGTTGCAGTGAGCAGTAAACAAATTGAGAATAAACTGTGATGGCATGCTTATTTCCAATAATTTCCAACTGCATTACCCTAATGAAGCGTTCAGGTATAATACAGTTTTCACAGTACGATAATGACATTATAGTTGCACAATACGTGTGACGGCACCTTGTGTGCTGCCCGAAATGTGCAGCCAGTCATGTCGAGCATTAAAAAGAATTTGATGCTCATTAAATCTGCTGCCAGGCGCGCAGTGTATGTTTGTGAGCTGGGAAATGGTCGGATGTAAGCAATCATACAACTGCAGCCCTGATATCTGTGGTATGTTTTCGCCAGCCTTTATGCATCAGAATAAATGTAGCATAACGTGCCAATTACAGTTAGTTACTATAACATACACCAAAGCAGTCTTGTTTTTTTGTGTGGGATAGTTTAGTCGTTGCATTTAGGAGTTTGTGATTGAAATCATGCAAGCAGTTTAAAGAATGACAGTATCTCTGTTGTTGATCAGTGCCTACTGGTTAAAACTACCCACAACAACAACCGAAACAAAAACCTGAAAAGGCATGGTTAAATGCTGTTTTTCACTTGTTCACTTTTATTTTATTTGTTTGTTTTATGTTTATTTTGTTGTATTTTTTATCTGATCTGTTGTTTTATCTTATTTTTTTGTAAAGCAGTTTGGTCAACCTTGTTGTTTTTAAATGTGCTATAGAAATAAAACTGACATTGACTTGTCCTCATCATGTTTAGTGTTTTTCAATAATATAAAGAAATGAAATCATTCTGTAAAGAATCTGTGTGAGTGGAAATTCTTTCCTATTTTGATCATTATTATTTTCATCCATTTCTTTTGTTTATGGGAAAATTTGAAAGCTGTCCAAGATGAATACAGTGATTTTTGCGCAACCATGCAGCTGTGCAGATGAGAGTGTAACTGTTTACCATCCATCTTGTGACAAAATAATGTTGAATTTCTCAGCTTTTTATTGTGTTTTTCTGGCTGTTAGGCATAATATGAACGGGCCTTATTTGTCTAGAACCCCCTTCTGTCAACATTTAGCTTTGAGATATTTTCATAGTTTTTCCGGTGATGTATTGGTCTTGTAAATGGCGGTGCCATTTGAAATAAAGTCATCAGTACCCAACCCAGACAGAAATGTTTCTCAGAGTTAAAGTTACTGTCATGATGATAGAGATAACAGTGGTGATGATGTGAGTATCTCCTAATTTCTTGCAGTTCTGGGCATACATCTAAGCATCTTAGGAGGACACAACACACAGGTGGTGAGTAGGTGCTCTGGCAACCCTTTTGAGTTTGGCACAGAAGACACATAAAACAACACAGGCACACAAAGATTAGGATTTGTTTTGCACTTGATTTAAGAAATTTCTTAAATCAGTTAAGTGATAGGCATTCATCTTCTAAACATGCACAGAGTGCCTGTATTTTTTCCTCCTGTGAGTAAGCCAAGAATTTAAATATAGAATTTGATTGAGAAAACTAGCAGGCTATTCAGACAACCCAGTGACTATTTGACCTTTAAACAGTGCACTTTCAGTCATTTTAAACATATTCATCATTAGTTCACATGTACACTGAGAATGTCAACTTCATTACTGCAAATCCACTAACTTAACTCATGTCTTTATGATTAAAAAAATATTCAGTTTCCTTATTGAAATTAAAATCGTATGCATTATAGTCCTCACCAAATATATTTAACACCACTATGTCTGCCATGAAATGATTTACAGGTACTACAGTGTTGAAAAATATCCAAGGAAATGAAGACATTAACCAGAATATAGAGTTTTTGGAGAGAAAACCATGGAGAAAAGCTGGTAAGTACTGGTCTTTTAAACCAACACATACATGGGATTCTTCTATGCATTCACCAATTAAATTCAGACTTATTCACTAGCATTTTGTGTTTTTAATTTTAGGTGGTAACATCTCAGATTACTTTAACTATGGTTTTGATGAAGAAAGCTGGAATGCTTATTGTAGGAAACAGGCAGAACTTCGTGGCGTGAAAAGAAAACTAAATGCTAAAAACAGGGTAAGATAATGATATCGCTGCTGTAATTTTGTCTTCAGTCTTATTTTTAAGGGACCCTTAACTCGAACAGGAGAAAATAAAATGAATCAGAATGAAAACTGAGAACTTGTTATTCCACTCAGGCCCAGAAGAGGCACACTGGATATGGAGAAGAGGAGGCATCTTGTGCTTATTCTTCCCCAGGCGGGGAATCTATTCTAGCTTTCAGGTCAGTAATATGTCTTCTCCTTACTTTTATATCTTGTGTCCTCAGTCCTACACCCTCTATCCCATTACGTGCTACAGCTCTGAGCTCAGAGCCAGAAGAAGCTGGCAGCTGGTTGTTTCTCTTTGTTTGTGACACAACAACTATCTGCCTGATGCCATCTGTTTTCTGTGATTCTAAGATGGGTTCAGCATATTAGGGTTGTTTTGGCAAGGGACTGCAAAATGTTAAGGTAAACACAGACTTATGTTCATCTGTTAAAGCCCGAGGCAAAATTTCATCAAAGGTTAATGCTTTTTTTTCAGGCTTTCAGCCATTCTTTTTCAGTATTTACATTTCATACATTTGAGTTTCATCTGCCAACAACAGTGTGGCACCACTTTGTGATCATAGCTTGTCTTGGGCACAAGTCTATTTTTTTTTCTTTTTTTACGGTTATGCTTTACTTGAGCAGTGTTTTTGCAGCATAGACAAATTTTTGGCACCCACCAAAAGGTTTTAACCAGGGACTGGTTTTTAAACCACTTTTGTTAATTTGGGTATCATTTTAATTTGGGTAACAAACACTCATTGACTTATCTGAGCACAAACTAATTGTGGTAATATGCAGAGTCATCCCCCAAAGGCCAATTTGGAGCCAGGAAGAACCCTGTTGAGTTTTGCCATTTTGCACTTCTCTACAGTGTAACCCTATCACAGCAGAAAATAATGTAGTCTTTACTCCAACATTAACAACAGCTGTAGTTCTAGTTACTAATTGTAGTAATTCATTAAAATGTAGTGTATTAAATATATAAATTATAGAACTGATTTAGACTAATAGCATCTCTATTTGCTGCACTGTTCTTTTGATGCCATAGATGATTTAGGTACTGCTGGTACATTTGCAAAATGGATGAGCTGGAGGCACCATCAATCAGTGTGGAAGCATTGGATTTCTAGATGACACAGAATTTGTGGATCGAGACAATAGAAAAAGATGAGCTTTTCCGCTTTCCGTAAATTACCTTTTCTGTTGCTATTCCAGTGGTGTTGCGATGTGTTTTTCTCAGCTGTGACTCACTGCATGAAAAGACTGCAGTGAGTATAAAGCATTCAAGCATAAATATAAAAGGTCTGGCATTTAGACATTACAGTTTGCGAGTGCAGTGACCAATTCATCAAACATAACAGTGGTTTAGATTGGGCCTATTGTGCTTTATAACCCAGTTACAAGTTGCCAAATCTTTTATGCGTAGACAAGTGTGTTTTCCTGCATAGAGATATTTTTGGTGCACCACTAAACAGATTTTAATCATAAGTTTAACAAGCCTTGTTAATTTGGATTTCATTCATTCAATCACAGCTTACATTTTGTTTATCAATAGGTCAGAAATAACAGAATGCATAGATCTCTGTCAAATAGGGTAACACAGACGCATTGATTTTACTGCATGGATGGATTCACCAACGGCTGTTTCAGAACCAGCGGAAAATTGTGTACACACTCATGAGGGCCCTATTCTTTTAATGCTAGGAAATAGCATTCACTCTCACCAAGCAGTTTGCTTCTATTTATGAAACCATGTTTTCTGCCTTTGAGTGAAATTTTCCCATACAATGCAGCTTCTTTTCCCACTGCTCCCATTCATTTACTTTAATTGTCTGTTGGAAGCCCTGGCTATCATCTGAGACTGACTGACAGAAATGGCCACCCAATTAAAGATCCGTCCTACTTGATGCTATTCTTCACCATCGGCAAGGTTACCCTTAGGAGGAGGTCATGGATCTGAGTCGTATGTGCGTCATGTCTCTCTCCCAAGAGCTGGACCAAAGGGAAACAAGGAAGTCATACTGTAGCATGCTGGAGACAAATACACACACTGTATTATCTGGTAATGTGTTAACTATGGCTTTGATATGGCTTATTCTGAGAGTCTACAGCTTGTTTAAGGAATTTACTTTTTGTTAATCTGGGTATGATGTTCTAAACTGGGGTTGCCTAATATGCAAAAAGTGTCCCTTGGTTTCCTGTGGTACACAAGCACCTCATTTTAAAAGTGTGTTACATGATAATGTAGTTAAGATTTTGCTTTGTTTTTGTGCAGCTCAGGTCAAAAGTGTTTGTGTTCTCAGATCTGCAGCAAAGAGACATTAGGGAGCTGCAGGCACTTCCCTATTGAGTTGTCATTAGATGTAGGCGTTATTACTTTTTTATGTATGTTTTCCTGCACTGTTGATAAAGTCCTTGTGACAGAAGCGGGTTAACATCCCGGTTGTGTGTGTATGTGTGTGTATGAGCTCACTCAGGGTGAATGTAGGAGGGTTTAGGGCTGTAAAGGGCTGTTTTGTGAAGAAGGCAAGATGACCCAGATAAGGAGCTTTAATGCGTTAATGGACCTGCAGGGGGTTTAAGTAAGGACATTGAAAGTGACATTAGGATACATTAATGTCCTGTTTTTAAAAATGTTATATAAGTGCACATCAGCACCACATGTGCACATGAAAAAAGATTTATGTTTAAGAAACACCACTTGCCATTTTTTGGGATAGTATCAAAACATTACATGGATGTGTATTTGTAGACTGTTTATCATATTACCTCATCAACAGAGATTCAGATCCTACTGCTGATTTGATTGGAGGACAACCTGAATCCAGCAGACAGGATGGGCACCAATTTCTTAATGATGGATGCAGCAATTCTCAGGTAGTGTGTTAGTATGGGTTCAATAGGGTTGCAAAGACAGTTTCTGAAGCTATTAATAAAAGCTTTTGTCTTGAACCAACCAACAGATGATTTATTGAACCACAGGCCTTAAAATTTTACAGTTTACTTGATCTTAACATTGCACTGTTATTGTATAAAGCACAAAATAATCTACCTCCAGACTCTATTCAGAGGTTGGGAATCAGGACAAATATTTTAAAAAGCTGAATATCTTTATAAGGGGTAAAGTTGAGGAGCTGTGATGAGGAATTACAACTATGTAAATTTTAAAGTAAATGTTTACAAGCAAGGTGATAAACAAATATAAAACTGAGTTATGATTATCATTGTTTATTAGTTGTTTTTTTTTCTTCTGGTTATTTATTTTTTAATTTATTATTTTCTTTGGGCTTAGTTTTTGGTGAGACCTAGTTCTAAGAGTGTTATCAGTAAGAATACACCATGTAAAAATGTTCTGTGTATTAAGCTAAAGCCCAGCCTCCAACTTTATTGTTTCTAACTTGAGTTCTTTCCGTTTGTTCGCCGTCATTTTTAATGAGCATTCTTTTATCGTTGTCATTTTCAAAAAAATTGTAGATAATGACATTAATAAAAATCATTGTTATTATTAATAACTAATAACTGTGTTTACTTGTCAGGTTGTTTGTGAGATGGGCCATTATGAGGATAGCATTAATGCTTATCAACTGCCACGTCCAGTCAATATGAACTCTCTCTTTGAATTTATCGCTCCACCATGTAAGTCACTCTGCCATTGGAATAAAAGCAACACACTTATTCATCCTAATGCTTATTTACTATATCTCTAAAACTATTTGATAAGGTTTCTTGAATATTCTTTTTCATATGACATGATAATTATGAACATATGAGTTATAATTTAAGAATCTGGGGGAGAATATTTAGATTCAATACTGAGATTTTCAGGTGTAAGGGGCCCAAAGAGAACCCTCTGTTGGACACATCATGCATCATGCAGCTGAACAAATGACTAATAGCAATCAGACCATGTGTTTGTGAAGCTGCAACACATGTCATAATAAATTATCCTGTGGAGTTGAAGGACAGAGGTGAACATTCGGGAGTGTGTGTATGCATGTATATGTGTGTGCCTGCCTGCATGTGTTTGAAGGCATTGTATGGATATATGTCTTCCTGCAGCCAGGTGTCTAGTGCTATCCAGGTGGGAGTCCATCAGTCTTTAGACTTCCTCTTAGTCTTTGTAGTGAATCATATTGAAATCCAGGAAGGCTCCCTGGTGCAAGCACACAGCTGAGCACATGCCATATCTTCATCTTCAAAGGCTCTGAAATAGAAATGCCGGCTTAGGCCTCCTTCTTGGCCCTTACCCTGTGAGTCCCATACTGCACAGCAAAACCCGTGCCAGAGCTGCTAATACAACCAAAATATCAAACATCCTGCCGGCACCAGCTTTGAAGTGTATATGCATAGCTTTAATGTAGACCACTCCCCTGTATTTAAGTTATAGGCCCTGCCTCCTTGTGTGAGGCAAATGTGTAGCATGATAAAAATAGCCCCTGGTAAAA
>VUQS01025712.1:5048-16968 GCA_015108495.1 Heterochromis multidens | reverse complement strand
TGTGTGAGTGTGTGTGTATGTGTGTGTTTGTGTGTGTGTGTGTGTGTGTGTGTGTATGGGCGTCTTCAGAATGTCAAAATGTAGTGATGTGTGATCGATGTGCCATTGTTTGTGTGTGTGTGTGTGTGTGTGTGTGTATTTCAGAGCTACTACTGAGGATAATACAACTCTTGGTAATGCCAGGCTACAGGGGCAAAGACCCCTGTTTTACTGAACACTTTTAGATTTTTTCAATCAGTAAGAGGAAAATAGCAAAGTAGTACTGGAGGTGAGAACCTGTAGGGGGGCAAAAGGGAAAGGGGAAGCTCTCTGTTTGAAAGTAATCATATTCATACCATATGTCAGCAGAGAAGACATGGATTCTCTACACTGTCTATCAAAGTTGAGGCTCTTCAAACTCCAAGGGGCACCTTTAGAAAATGTATTTGTATAAAGGTTGTGCATAGTCTTGCAACCTCCAAAAAGTGAGTTATTCTTAGCAATTCCATTAGTATGAGATCATTAAATGACTTGTAACTGACATCCAGTACCAATGCAGGCAGTAGCATTCCCCATATGTAGTAAGTTATAGCGTAGGGGCTGGAGAGGTGGAGAGGGATGTTTGCTTTCTAAAATTTGCACCCTTCGCTTTATTATTAATCCCGCAACCCTTTTATCCCCATTCTGGCAGTGGGGGTAAATAGACAAACATTATTGAAGCATGCTTGATGATGTATGCCTCCACAGGTTCTCATCCAAGAGCTGCAAATACTGCAGTTTTGCCAGAAGCTGCTGGTGCCGTCTTTGACATCAGTGCAACTTGTGCGATCAGTGCAGTGAGAGAATGGATATTTGGACTTTGGAGAAGATCACCAAAACCTAGAATTAATCAGTCTCATGTGAGCTCATTTAACAAGGCACTGAATGTGACTAATTAAATACAGCAAGTTTTGTTTTGTTTTTTTAAATTGTACACAGTGAAATGTTTCAGAATATATTAGCATTCATGTTTGGCTGTGCAGGTTTGGAAAAGATAATCACTTGCTAGAGTCAGACAGTTTTCTTAATGGGCCAGAAGAAATTCTTTTTAGATATTAAATATTATGCTTGGTCCTTAAAATCATTGTATTCATTCATGTATATCAACAAGTAAAGAATCTTGTTGTTACTTTAAAGAAGTTTCCACCAATCATCCTCAGTCTAATTTCTTTCACTAGAAAGAATCTCTGAGAAGTCGAGGCTCTGTCTGTTATCAGAGAAAAACAGCCCGTTTCCTTGGATGACTCTTTGTCTGGTCAATTAATAACCAACATCGATATTAGCATGTTTGTGTAAGGCGCAAGAGAGTAAGGGCATACATTTCCGACGCCATTTCGTTATCACTCTTCTTAGTTGACATTTCGCTCCATTGATACTCAGCCTCCTCCTCGTTGGTTGGAGAGTCAAAACAAACATGGAGTCCAGTTTACACACAATCTGAAAGCCATCCATCTAATTGGGTAAACAATGTTTGCTTTGTAGATTTTGCTCTTCTTATGTACTTTTAGCATGCATGTAATACATGGGACAAACAGTATCCTGTAGTCTTGAAGTCTGAGGATAAGGATGCTATTGTCACAAAACGGCTGCATGGCAGGCAGACTGAGGACCCAAATACAGGACTCAGGAGGCAGGAATGAACTCAGAAAGCAGCTTTAGTGCTAATACTTGTAAGAATACAAAGTATACACAAATGCAGGGCAGGAGCATGGAAACTGTTGACTAGTAAACACAGAGCTGGGAAATGTACACACCCATGAGGAGGACACAACAAAGGACAAGGTGAGACTCAGACAATAAATACACATTAGGTAACGAGGGGAGAGGAAACAGGTGGGAAACACAGCAGGAACAAATCAGGAATAACGAGATAAGACAAGGGAAGTTAAACTCAACACAACGCACACGAGACAACAGAGTATCAAAATAAAACAGGAAATATAACTAACACTGAGACAGAGACTCAAACATACGAACGTGACAGAGACAAAAGACAGACACAGAGACAAGACTGGAGGAGCAGAAGTCAACAAAACCAAAGCAAGGGACCAAAGCCATGAAATAACAAAAACTCATAAGCACAAGGGAACATAAAATCAAACCCCTAACAGAAGACTATAAAGCATGAACATAAATCCCTTCTCAAAACCAAAAACAAATCATGAATCCACAAAAATGCAAGACCCAGGGACCTAGCATTTTTTTTTATGACTGTTGTTTGTGGTGTGATGCAAATGATTTAACAGGTTTTTTTGTCCTTGGTGTTTAAATATGCTATAACCCCCCCCCAAAAAAAAAAAAAAAAAGTTGTGAGAACTGAAGCCTATCCCAGCTGACACAGGGTGGACAGCTCACCAGTCTACCACAGGGTAACACAGAGACAGAGAATCACTCTCACACTCACACTCACACCTATGGCAAATTAGGAAGCGCTAATTAACTTAACAGGCATGTCTTTGGACTGTGGAAACAAGGAAACTTGGAGGCACAATAAAAACATGTGAATTCAACCCAGAAAGGCCTGGGCAGGTGCAAACCCTTCTTTCTGCAAGGCAACTTTTCTACGACTACATGATCATCCAACCCTACCTAGCCTAATTGCATTTTCTTTCTGCTTTATTGTCAAAGTCAGCTATCGCCATGTTTTGGGGTTTTATTTGCATCTAACTTAATTTCAAACTCTCTTTAATTATGTCAGCTCTGCAATGAGATTAATGTTCCTAATTTTTCTTGTCCCTTAATATCAGAATTTTTCCTGCATTGATCATGTTAATACTGAATGTCAAACAAACAAGTGTCCTATTGCAAGTTGAAATAAGTGAATACTTAAGAGAGATTTGTCTTTTATCAGTAAACCTCACAGATTTAGGCTAAGAATAAATTTTTTTAGGAGTTATTATCTGGAAATCTGCTTTGTATAATATAACCAGTCCCAGAAGCTGGGGAACAGTATGACAAGTCCTACTTTTTCCCTCGTGGCACCTTTCTGTGATTACAGAATACACAGTGTGGGCACAGAGCTTCCTAACAATGTATTTATTGAGCCAATCCATCTCCTGACTCATAACTCACAGCCAACATTTGATATGAGTAACATCAACATCCATGAAGCAGACTGTACTGCAGTGAATATACACTATAATAAATCTTTTGATAGCTAGTGGCACCTTCTTTTCTCTGAAAGATTTCTGGATCCATACCAACTTCTTTTCACTAATGTATAAGGAAAGAGGGTGACCTTTGTGGCTTTTGAATAGCATAAGGCTACCAAGACTTGTTCACCTGCGGTGCATGCTCTTTGTCGCAGCCTGCCCTCTCTGTATTGCAAAGCCCAGAAGTATCTGATATTATAACAAAAGAACGGCAAGAGAACGTGAAAGGCATTTACTTGTGGAGAGGTGAGGGAAGAGGCAGAGTGAGAGGCAAGCTGCAAGGTGCCATCAGTGCTGAGAAATGGGAGTGAAAAGGATGAAAACCTATAAATGAAAATCAATACGAGAAGGCAGGAAGGCATACGAACTGGGGGAGGGGGGTAATAGAATAGAGTAAAGATAAATAATGAGGACAGGAGAAAAGGGGAAAAATGAGAGAGGAGAGCAGAAAGAAGGAGACAAAGAAAAATGATGGCAGAATACAATCAGAATCACAATATATTTGTTATTGTGTGGCTGTCCTTCCCATCAATAGACTCCAGTCAGAAGATGGACCAATTTGCCCTCTGATGAGTGAAAAGTGCCCAAGTGTCCTCTATTCTTTTCTGTTTCTGAAGGACTTTCTGATTTACCTTGTTCCTGTGTAACACTGGACTCAAAGCCACAACCAGTGACTTCTCTTTTAAACACTGAAGATTCATGCAACTGATTAAATGACATGTGCAACAAAGGACTCATTTTCCAGGCTGCTGCTCTGTGCAAGTGTTGGCTTTGTAATAGCTGCTAACTTAAGTTATTCACACAGCAGCACAAGAGCAATTCAGAAACAGTTTTTCTAGTAGAGTACACCTAATTAATATCAAAATCTTATCTAAAAAATATAAAAGCAATGCTTTATATTCACAAATTCTACACATTTTTTCATATGCAGGTTCTCATAAGGCTTCTTTGTCATATTGTGAATAATCCCTGCATGTAGTTCAGTTATTCACACACAAAACTATTGTATAAAAATCACACTTGCAATAAATAAAACTATTTTCCTAATTTTTAAAATTAACCCTGTCTTCCCATTTATTGGAAATAAAGTTTTCCTTTATGTTTTAGAGAGGGAAACCATAGAAGAAGAGTTTCAGCACTTTGTCATATTGAGTGTCTGTTCAGTGTTTTGCCGTCCCAGTGCAGGCATTGCTGCAGTATATCAGCTGTAAAATCTATTCAAGCATGTTTCTATTTGTTTTTAGGTGTTAGCTTGTGTACAGAGTGCATTTGTGTAAAAGAAGCTATTTAATTGTATTTAGAGACACAGATGATGGATCAGAGAGTTCAGGCTATTGATATGTTTCTGTGCCTGTGTGAATGCAGCCTCCCATCACACCCTGAGATATTTCAACACAACCATCGATCAGCTTCAGCAACACCCAGATCAGATGATACCAGGCTGGGTTACAGGAAGCATGCGTGTGTGAGTATACGTTTAAGCCAAGGACAAAGGCAGCTGGAAGGATTGAAGAAAGCATCATCTTATTTTGGATTTGGATAGTTGGAGAATTAAATAAAATAAAATAAATCTTGCAAAAACTTATGAATTGTAATCATTGTGGGCGTCATTGAGAGGGGATGGGGGTGGATTTTAGCCAACTTTAAAACTCAAACTCCATCATGAATGAGAGCAGATACTCCACCATCACACTGCTCTCTGGACACAGGCCAAGCAGGAAAGGGAGGCTGGCAGCAATTACAGACAAACACACACACACACACACACACACACTGATCACACAGTACCGAAAGCACAGAGCAGTGAGGCCAGTTCCATCTGTGATTCTTCAAAGAGTTTGGCTGATATTGATTTGGTGCCAAGGTTAGCAGCTCATTCAGGCAGAGTGGAGCTTTCAGGAGCAGCTGGAAGGAGCTGAGACCACAGCCAGAGACGGAGGCTGAGACCTTGAGCTGAAACACACGGCAGCAATCCTCTGTTGGGGCTAACAATGTCTCCAAGCACACCATCACAATCACAGCACAGACAAAGACAAATAAACACACTGACACAAGAAAACACAAACCCACACATAAACACATGCATACATACATGCCCTCCCCCTTCTCGCAGTCATGAGTGTGCTGCATTGAATGCAGAGTTGGAAAGAGGGCAAAAGAGTGTGAGAAAGAAATAAAGGTTGTGTGTGTGTTTGTTGCGCAGAGGATTATTTGTATTTTTGAGAAACTGATTGAGTCTCGTAAATTCAACTCTCATCTCTAGCCAGGGGACCTCTGAGGTAGCACTGTGTGTACTGTGTTGTGCAACATTTGTCAGTGTTCTCTGTAGATGTGTGTGTGTGTGTGCTACTTTGCTTTGTACAGGCCTTGCCTTTTTAAAGACACGAATTGAACATGCTATCTCACTCCACTAAAATGATACTATGCATTTAATGTGGGTTTAACTGCTGACAAGTATGTATTTGATACCTCTCATTATAGGAGTAGAGAGACCTTTTTCCTTCTGAACAGCCACTGAGGAAACAAATGGAGACAGAAGGAACTCAAAAAATATACAGAACACAGAATACAGAAGATAAAATACAGAAAAAGCCAATCCTGACTTGCCGTAACACTTCAAGTTTGTCTCTGCAAGAAAACAAAAGCACCTGTAATTTTAATGAAGAGATTTAAATGTAGGTTTTAGAGTGCCATTTGGCAGCATATCAATAATTATGTTACTCATCAACAATTTTAAACATGTTTAAAATGTTTCAGTAAATACAATATCATAAAATGTATTACCCAAAATTGACTTTACATGATTTCCCTGAATCGAAGTACTGAAGGTAAAGTTTATTACCAGACAAGCAGGACTCAGTGGCATATATTATAGGGATGGCTAGGCTGAGACAATTACTTTTTTTGTGTGACAGACCATTTGCTTATGCATGTATGACTACTGTGTACAGGTGCAGCTTGAGGACTCATCATTTTTTATATGTAAACCTCAGGTGATTAAAAATGTAAAACAGTTGCTAACTGTATTGTTATTATGTTTTAATTACTGATGAAGCTCATGAGATGATTACAATATAAATGGTGTTACTGATACAAAAAAACAAGTCTGCTAGAAAAACAGTAGTTGGATGAAACAGCTTACCAATTACAATAAAAAAAATTCTACATACAGTATATATTCCATTTTAAGGCACATCTCAGACAGTAAGTTATGGCAAACCAGATCACAGGATTAGATTTATATTTTGCATCATACATGTCAGCATACGGTGGCCTCGGCTCATTCACTTTATAGATATCCTCCTATTACCGAGATTTTATTTTGGTGCATATTTTTTGGGCATTAAAAATCTAAATAATCTAAATAAAAGAACACATGTTTGAATCATTGAATGATTTTGCTTTGATACAAACTGTATCTTTGTTATCTTTACAGGAAGTCATGAAGTGCTGACAAATGACCTAAAAAAAAGAACAACTGAAGACTGAGCTATCTAAAAACACATTGATTACAGATGGGAAACAGGAGGGAGAGGAACACAGATGAGCCTGCTTATCCACAGGTGAAAACAGTCAAGGAATATAACACGGTGGGAAGTAATAAGCATGAAGGCAAACCAAAGATCAAAGTAAAACAGGAAATAACCAATGAAGACTAAATCTAACCTCAATACCTATACTTGACAAGATGAACAGAACTAGGGAACACAAAGGGACCAAAGCTTAGATAGAGAACGAAACATGGGAATGAGCCAAGAGGTAAACACTGAAGGAACTAAACACAATGAACAAACTCAAAGTAGAGGCTGAAACTAAATATGGACCAAGGTATAGAAACTAAGACCAGAAGAGAAAACAAGAAATGAACACAACTGTAATTGAAAAGAGGAAACATGAACACGAAAACACTAAATGCATATGAATTAACTCAAAGGTAAAGACAGAAGGACAATTCCAGGCAACACAGAGGGGAAGGAAGCAGGAAAACAGAGGACTCTAATAAAATAAGGGCAGAAAACCAAAAATACAGAAAAATGAAAGCAACCATGTGAACTACGCAGAATAGGAGGGCTGGTGGCTCCACCACAAACTAAGAATGAAATATCAAAGCCCGATGGTCTACAAGGAATGAAACTCACAATTCAAATCCTAAAGAACTCAAGATAGGAATGAAACCTACAGAAGAGGCTGGAACTCAAATACCAGTACAGATAACATGAAACCCAAACTAAAATATTCACAAAGGATATAAACTATGAATACTTAACTACAGAAAACCCTAAACACAAGGCTAAGCCTGAGAAGTACAACTAAGGACTTGAAAAACTATGTGAACACTAACAGTACTAAATTTTAAAAGAGACAAAAGAAAAAAAAATTCAACCATGAATCAAAAACTAAGAACAATGAAACCAAACAGAACCCACTATAAATAAAACAAGAAATCCAAAAATTTAATGTATTTCCTTGTGGATGCTCCCTTTGCACACTTACACAGGAACAACCTTTCATTAGGAAGTCACTCAAAGCTCTACCAGCTAGGCACCAGAACATTTCTTATTTCTAATTGTGGTTGAAAATAGAGAAAAATTAACATAGTGGCAGCAGCTCAACAAGGCTAAAGCAAGAAGTGTGATATTTATAATGGACTTAAAGAATAAAAGACAACACAGTTGTGTAACAGTAATTTGTCATATTGCAATAAAAAAAATTGCTAAAAAAATCAACAATCTCAACACAGAACCATGTATCGGTTTTTATTTGCTACTGAAAAGTTACCTTTCATAGAGATGAGGTTTTTATATGCCAGCAGCAACACTCTCGTGCATGAGTGTGTCCGTGCGCGTTCACACACCCACGCACATCACCGCCTCTGCCGTCATCATTCAGACTAATCCCCTCACAGACCCCTCATGTTGCTCTTTGAACGGAGTACAAAGCGTGTTCTGGGCTTAAAACAGCAGCACAAAGACACAAATAAAAAACCTGCTGAGACTTTTGACCTTTCGGCTGGGATTACAGTTTTCAAACAGCGTTCAAGGAATTCAGCTTTCACATCCACACAGTTTTTCAAATGCTCTCCCTGCTCCCTTCATCTCTGCTTGCTCGCCAACTTAATGGCCCTCATTTTTGTTAAATACCACAAACATGCCACAGTGAATGTGCAGCACCTTAGTTTTATTTTGGGTCTGGTGCTCTGAGCAGATGGGGAATAGTCAAGGTGAGATTATACAGCTACAGGTGTAATTTATCTATTTTTGAACCTTGAACACATATTTGTGTTTACTGTGTCAAACAGTGTTGTAGTTCTTGCAATTCTTAAGCCAGTTTACTGCATGTCCAAATATGTAACCCTAATCACAATAATGGAAGCGTCTGCAGACTCCAGATGTAAACCTGATATACTTATATTGCGTCCTTTTTCCAGATTTCCTCATGAGCTTTGTCAACAACTCTCAATAGAGCTCTTACTAAAGTAAGTAAATAAAATAAGAAGTCAGAAATAAAATAATCTTAAATAAAATGTTTCATGTCAGATTAAATGTAAATGAAAGAGACTGTAAAATAGTGGCTCTTTCATATGACTGACAAGCAATAAGAGGATGATCAGGACATGGGGTGAGTGTAGGAAAAGTACAAAGGTCACAAAGGTCAGAGATCACTGTCATATATGACTGAGTTGCTATAACTTATAAATATAATGTGAATAGTATTTATTTGAAATGACTGAAAACTGAGAGATACTAGAGTCAAACTTCTTTTCCTTCTGGCTGGTCTCTGTAGGGGTCTTCTCAGCAGATCATCTGCCTCTATCTCCCCCACCCCTAAATGATGGTCTATATACATTAACTGTCCATTTCATTAAGTACAGCTGTTCAGCTGCTTGTTAATGCAACTATCTAATCAGCCAGTCATCAGAATGGTGATTCAAATTACTTTGAATGTAGCGTGGTTGTTGGTACTACACAAGCTGGTCTGAGCATTTTAGAAACTGTGGATCTACTGGGATTTTCCCATACAAGCCTCTCTAGGGTTTACAGAGAATAGTCAGAAAAAGAGAAAACATCCAGTGAGCGGCAGTTCTTGGGGCAAAAATGCATTGCTGATGTCAGAGGTCAGAGGAGAATGGCCAGACTGCTTTGAGCTGTTAGGAGGGCAACAGAAACTCAAAAAACACCTTGTTACAACCAAGGTATGAAGAAGAGCATCTCTGAATGCACAGCATGACAAATCTTGAAGCAGATGGGCTACAGCAGCAGAAGACCACACCAGGTGCCACTCCTGTCATGTACGGACAGGAAACTGAGGTTACAATTTGTATGGACTCACCATAATTAGGCAGTCGCCTGGTCTGATGAGTCTCGATTTCTGCTGTGACATTCAGAAGGTAGGGTCATTTTGTCATGAACAACATGAAAGCATGGATCCATCCTGTCTTGTATCAATAGTTCAGGCTGCTGGTGGTATAATGGTGTGGGGTAACTAATGAAGTGGCCAGTGAGTGTATGTTGGTAGGACTATGGTTAAGGAGTAAAAATAATATGTGCTGCTTTTTTGTTTATTTTAAATATGTCCAGTAATTTTTAAATGTAAACCATAAACACACCATATCTGACAAGAAGTACAAGGACCACAGAAGACAGAATGGAGTGTCTCTGAGCTTGGACACTTCTTCCTCTATTTTATTGAATAAATCCCTTGAAACACACCATAACAATGCTAAGCCATGTTAAATATACTATAGCTACTTCACTGGAGACAGTGTAACAAAACATGAGAGCTTTGTCAGTCTCTGTGTGTTTTTAGGCCTTACAGTTTTGGAAACGGTGTCTTTTACATTTAGAGTGAAACGTTTCCTTGTAGGTATTCACAAAATCACTGTCGAATAATTATTGGTGAAACCGCTCTGGGCTTTGTCTTTTGATTACATCACAGACTGGAACTATGGTTTACTGGTTTCTGGCTTTAGGAGACAGTATTTCATGCACGCAAATATTGATTAAACTGTCGAGGATACAAGGAATAACATGTGAATTCTGTTTTCAGGCAGGGTCTTCTGCTTTAACTGGTGTTCGCCTATGAGCAGTTTTCTGCATATCACTCGCCTCAGAGAAGCTAGCTGTTCATTCATCTGTAAACTAATAAATATATAGAAATTAGAAACACACATACACCCCAGTAATACTCTGTGGTGTGTAGTCTGAGGTGACAGTAAAGTCTGACATGACAAAGGACAAAGTATATTTTAAGACACACCTTCAAAGTGACTGTCCCATACAGGTGTGTATATGTGTGTGTCTGTGTGTGTGTGTGTAGCACGAGTCATTGTCTGATGATCGAGCTCCAACCTACGCTCTCCCTCTTCTTCCTGTTCATCTACAGCCCATCCCCCCAGCTCAGACACACACACACACACACACACACACACACACACACACACACACACACACACATTTTCTTCTCACTCCTGCTTGGCCGTTTACGCCTCTGCAAATCAATATGTGCAATTCTGGAGAAATACTGCATCGCCATGGCAACCAGGCCTCCTGTCCTATGGAGAGGCGAGCTGTGAACCATGCAGTCTGGTTTCTGTCCCTACTTCTTCCCTCTCCCTTGTCATGTTATGACTTTGCATGTTTTAGTTATTTATTTATTTATTTATTTATTTATTTATTTATCAATAGTGTATTCTTGCTGTCGTGGTATTGGTGTCATTAATATACTGATCTCTGGATTTCTCAGATCCACAACTTTTCACACTTTGTCATTTTAAATTCATTTCAGCCCATGATTGGATCCCTTCTGCAAACCAGTCATACACATATCACAACAATATAAATGTTCTTTGTTTCTACATTAATTCACACACTGACACATTAGCCAACTCTAGAAAGCAGAATGAGAGAGATGGCAGACAAACAGCTTGGATTTGAGCAGCTTTATGTCTGTAATTCTCACTTTTGTGTCAAAGCAGTCAGTTAACTACTGGACAAAAATGTTTAATTGGACTGATCAGCTTTACATATGCCCATTTTATGTGCAATAAAGCTTTCTGTCAGAGTCTGAAAGTTAGAAGGGAAAACAGTGGAATAATATTGTCATAAATATTAAAGAGGCAGCCCTAGTGAACAGTTTTTCAATTCTGTAGGTTTTCTGTTAACCTTATGGACTGGAAAATAATAAATGAACTGGTACTTGCATGCATGTGCCTTATGACATGCAAGAAATGTTATTTTTTTCATCTTATTTACAAGTACTTCTACCCTCTTTTTCTTGTTTCTCCGTATTGCAAACTTTTTATGCTGCTTGGTGCAACAGAGGTAGACATTTTATTGTAGTTAATTTTGTCCAACACTTCTTTACACCAGTTGTGTTAACAGTTAAATGCAGTGCTACATGCAGAGCTTTAATACCAAATGTACATTTGTGTACATGCAGTGTGTGTGTGTGTGTGTGTGTGTGTGTGTGTGTGTGTGTGTGTGTGTGCATCTGACACTAATGAAGCAGGCTGACAGGGAGATAGGGATCTATACATCTCCAGTGTCCAAACTCTCAGTCTCTTCCCAGGAGGTGAGCTGCCTGACAAAATCCCCTGGACCCTAAAGACCAAAGACAGGAAGACATGCCACAGCACACGCCACACATACTGGATGCTGTCTGTCAGAAGAAGGCTATGATGTTTACTTTCTTTTTATTATGCTAACATGAATTTGTGTGTTTTGGGGGGATTTCTGTTTTCCACATCTTAT
>VUQS01025699.1:6065-34246 GCA_015108495.1 Heterochromis multidens | reverse complement strand
GGGTGTGTGTGTGTGTGTGTGTGTGTGTGTGTGTGTGTGTGTGTGTGTGTGTGTGTGTGTGTGTGTGTGTGTGTGTGTGTCTGTTTGAAAACTCCCACTAACATAAGAAAGAGATAAGAAGGGGTTAGGGATGAAGGCACTGAGGTGGAGCGACAAAGGCTTTATCTATGAAAAAGCAGATCTGTGGAGATAGCTACAGGTGAGCAACATTCCTTGGCAAAAGTTTGAAACAGTGTACATTAAGGTCTACATTTACATGAATTCAGTAGCAGTCTTATTGGAAGTAAGCTGTGTGAATTAAACCTTAAATAAATCTGCATCAAAGACATGAAGCTTTTATGTAAAATTTCAGTTTTTAAGGGTCATTATTTTAAAAACAGACTAGTCTCTGTGTGCTTGTGTTTATGTTTGTTCTTTGTTTTCTTTTTGACATCTATTATCCAATCTGCATCACACTTGGCAAATGTATTGCAGAGGACCCAAGGAAGTGCATCACTAAGTGTGGTTTTGTATGGATGAGCTGTCCTCACAAGCTGTCTTCTTAAACAATATTTGAGAGAGAGCTTTTGGATTGTTTTTTCCTGTTACAGATTCACAGATTATGTTTTCAGCAATGTCTTCATCATCACAGGATGTTGTGTTCTCACAGATCTCTACATTATCAGAGGATCTTCGTATCCTACATATATTGAAAGCCTCTCTGTGGCAGTTTCCCCATGAGTGCTCCCAAGTCAGGACGGACGAGAAATCTGCATTTCACACACAATTTTATTCCCACAATTCGTTACACACAGTCTTTGTCACTCTGTCATTCTGCTCTCTTCTCTCCTTTCTCTATTGAGCACCACTTTTTTGCTTTGCTTGCCAAACATAACTTAAAATGTCTCAAAAAGCAAATTGTTGCATAGTTGACGTCAGCAGGTTTGCGGGTCTTTTGCATATGACAGAAAGCAAGGTCAGGAAGTACAAGTAATGTATTTCCCAGCATGCCACAATGCCATCACAACGTATGAGAAAAGGTGCCTATTTTAGTTAGTGGAGTGTAAAATAAGCAAATATTTGCAGCTAAAATTCAGTTCACAAGGAAACTGTATACTGAATAAAAAAATTAGGCTTTGGTTTACAAGATAAAAACCATGACTTAAAAATATAGTGGAACTCTTATAATGTGCCCACTTTACCAAAACACTGTAAATATAAACATCCAGTGTACTATAAAGTATAATTATGAGTGGGTCCTTTCTACCTTCAGGCCCCCAAGGACATTGTCACAACTGCCCCTTCTGCAGGATTTTATGTGCTGTTTCCCCTTTCTCTTATTTTTTTCTCTTTAATTAAAATATATAAAGTATGCCTAAGTGATTATAAGTCAAAATTGTGTTTTCATCCTGCAAGTTAACATATTTTTTTGTTAACCGCTGTGGTTGATTTCCTTTGTCTTAGGACTGCAAGTGTCTAGTGTCATGAGAGACTGAGATAGCCACCTCTGCAAGGTGAGAGTTGATAGGACAAAGGGTGTCCACCCCTGATGAAACACCAGGACAGGTTCAGCAGTGTGTGAGGAAGAGGAGGAGAAAGAGGAGCCAGCCAGCACCAGCTGAGGGATGGAGAGGAAAACAGGGGGAGAAAAGACAGCTGTTCTCTGTAGAAAACATCTAAATGTTTCTGTATTTGCAGAGGTATTTCCAACACAAAACATAAAAGCTGCAAATAGGGAATTACAATAACAAATATGTGGTGAATCACTGAGGTTTATCCTACAGGACAGGATGGGATCTGTTAGGGAAAGAAGGAAAAATAAAGGGAACCATGGACAGCTTTGATAAGGCTTTGATTTATCTATATTTTTAGTTATATGTTTTTGTCATTAAAGTGGGATTGTGGTGGTTTCAGTGGAAAAAGTACACAGCTCCTTTATGTGAAAAGTATAAAGGCAGCGAAAAGTTTACATTCATAAACTTAGTGTGTAAGTATCAGCACCAAAATGTTCTGAACATAAATGTCAAACTAACTCCTGTCTCAAACTCATGATACTCTTTTTTTTTTTTTTTGGTTTGTTTGTTTGTGTTTATGAACATTACATTGCTGGTACATTTATGCGTCTGTTGCATATTACTGCTGTAGATGTTCATAGGCTTTATTATTGCAGGGTAAGTTAATCTACAGCATGACATCATATTTCATAAGGATGTCATGTGTCTATATCATCTCTCTCCTGTTAGACCCACTGACCTGAAAAACATCAGACTGTTTAATGCTCTGATATCTTTTCCATCTTAAGAAAATGATGATGTTGCACAGTTTTCTCACTTAATAAAAGAATATTTACTACACCTGTTTACCTTCATTTTATTTGAAACATAAAAAATGATCACATCTTTTTGGTTTATTTTTAACTATCACTGAGATTTTAACTGACACTGAGATATTGCCCTTAAATATAACTAACTAAAGCTTTCAGACAGTTGTAGTGGTTGCAATATATTATTTGTATCTAAGACAGTCATAGTGGTATAAAGTGATATCAAATGGAAATGAATAAATGTACCTTGAATTTTAACTGAAGTGCAGTATTTGAGACAACTGAGTTAAATTCCTTTTTTTTAAATGTATATAAAAAACAAATATATTATATATATTATTTTATTATCATAAGACCTATTATATGTGTACCATCAAAATTAAATAACACTAGTCTCATGAGCTACATTAGCAAACTAGTTTACTAGCTAAAGTTAACTGAAGGCATGGGCATATTCCACGGTGACAATGGCAAGATCACCGGGCTCAAACTTTGAAAGAGGGCTTCAGGATGAGATTAAAAGAATGAAACACATTTTCACTCATGGATTGAGCACCTTGAAGTCCACACCTTAACCACCATTGATAATTTTTGGGATGTGTTGGAGAAAAATGAATGCAACTCTGGATGGAAGTACTGCTCTGACACTCCATAAGCTTATCACAATGATGCCACGGTGAATGCTGTCATCAAAGCTCAAGGGGGGTCCATCTAAATTTTAGAGTGTGTGACTTTTCAGTTGGTGAGAGCGCAGAAACCTTTGTTGCCTGCTTAAAATCCACAAAAATGAGACTTTACCAGAAGTAGTCTAGTATGTGAAGCATTCTCGATCTGAGTGCAGCTTGAGTCATGAGGCCTATTGTAGTAAATCAAAGGGTAAGGAAGTTGCATGTTTTCTTTTAAAGTGTCACAGATTATTGGTTTGTTAACTCTTAATTCCGTCACTATTGCAAAGTGTTTACAACAACTATCTGAAGATCAGCAGCCTTGAAAGCATAGTTTCTTAGCAACGGCTCCAGGACAGGGATTTACAGGCAACTCTGCTGCCATTCAGAACTGAAGAGGTTGAACCCCTTCTGAAGCTCTGCACTTCACACAACAGTCTGTTGAAAGTGATCTCTTCAAATTATACAACAGCAGATTTATTTCAGTACAATAACCTCGACTGCACTGCAGCATCAATGTCTATGTGAATGTTTTTCAGTGTTTTCTGGTTGTTTTGGCAGTAATACCAGCTAAACACACAGACACACACCCACACAGACACTTGCACACAAAGGAAGCTTTTGGCAGTAGCAGGCTTTATGGAGCAAACAGTCTGATTCAAAGGCCTGAACGCTCATTAAACCTCAGCTCAACCTCCCCAACACACACACTGACAACTGTACTTAAAATGCACACATATGAATCAGTTCGACACACCTGCTGACACGCACATGAACTTTATATTAAGCTGCTCTAGCACAGCTTAGCTTGGTGGCCTTTGAAGCAGAGTGCGAAAGCAGATATTGATCTGATAGGCTGATCTCCCTCGCTTTATCCATCTCCCTCTTCCTCTGATATTACCTATACTGGCTTTTCTCTTTTCTTTATTATTTTCTGTTGTCTCTCCTTCCATATCTCTTCTCCTGCTCCTCTACACCTGTCTGTCAAACAAATTCTATCCTAATGAAAATTTCAAGCTTTTATGAACATCAAGGTTTTACTTTGAAACTATGTTTTGCATATTTATGAAACTACAATCATTTTAATTTCATGTAAATTTACTGAGGACCTACTATCCAGACTTTACTAAAAAAAAAAACAAAAAAAAAAACAGCAACAACAACAAGAAACACAGCATAACATATGTGTCAGGTCTGAAAAGAGATTTTTTTCACTGCTGGATGTCTTGTCATATCACTTGTTTCATTATGCACATGTGCAAACCTTATGTGCAGACCTTAAAAAGCTCCAAATCACTTTTCAGTTTCTTGAAAAAGAAAATTGACAACAATTACTTGCACAATTGCAAATATATTTATCACTAATGTGGAAGCTTTTGTCATTGCATACTTTGAGAATTTTTAGTTGCAGTCATATGAACCAATTTACACTACATTTTACTAACATTTTATGCTATAATGTTATTTAATCCCAATCCAAAGGTTCCCTTGCTTTCTGAAGCATTCTTAATGATGACCAGTTTGACCAGCTCTGATCTCTTTGTATAATGATGCCCTTAAAAGGTCACGACTAGGTCCAGACATGAGGGGTTTTATTATTAGGTAATTTCCATTACATAGTTACTGGAGACTTTCATAAGCATTTTTTCTAACAGAAGGTTTGTCTTTGACCCTGCCTTTTATTGGCTAACACCCAAATACAGCTTATTTTTATCATTGGTATTGAAATTGAACTTAAGTTCTTCTATAGTCACACTTCAGGCAATCCTTTTTTAAAATAATAAGCTAGAATCTGGTACCCTGATACTGCAGAATCATCTGGGAAGTCTTCCTTGGTAGTATTTAGGAAAGTGCAAGAACTTTCAAAAAATACCTGGCATGTGATCATCATCAGTCTACCTCTGCCAATAGTCAGATCAGTAAACCATAGGACAGGAAGATTATGATGAGGAAAAACAAAATTTGAAGAGTGAGACCACCATTCAGCCTCTACAGTTACATATAAATCATAACCATAACCATAACACCTATGTTTGATTCATGATTAAAAAGGAAATTTACTTTTAGCAAATCCATACAGTACTGTGCAAAAGTTTTAGGCAGGTGTGAAAAAATGCTGTAAACAAAGAATAAAATGAAGAATAAATGAACAACACTTCCATTTCTGAAAGCATTCTTTGGTTACAGCATTTTTTCACACCTGCCTGAAACTTTTGCACAGTACTGTACGTGTGTTCAATTATTGGAAATATGACTGTGTAATTTAGTAGAAATGTGTAGTTTTGCATTTGCAGCCCTGATTCCTAGTTATTACACAGAAACTACCACACATTTCTCCAGGTAATCATCACATTACTTGAAGTTCTTGAAGATGTTTCATTAGGATATTAACATGGACTTAAGTAGAAACAAGCAGTTTTGCATTTTTCAACCCTGATTCCTGGTTATTGCATAGAAGCTACCATTTATATTTCAAGGTAATAAGCCACAGCATTTACACAGCATTTATAACATTTACATTGTTACCTTCAAACAAAGAAGAATGTTGGGGATATACAGTGAAAAAGCATTTGTCCCCTACTTGATTTCTTAGTTTTTTGCATATTTATCACACTTAGATGTTTCAGATCATCAAACAAATTTTAATATTAGACAAAGATAACACAAGTAAACACAAAATGCTGTTTTTAAATGGTGATTTACTTTATTAAGAGGAAAAAAGCTATCCAAACCTACCTGACCCTATTTAAAAAAAAAGTCATTGCCCCCCTTGTTAAATCATGAATTAACTTTGATTGACCACAGTTTTTGGACAGCTGAGTTCAATTTCACTAGCCACACCAAGGCCTGATTACTGCGAGACCTGTTGACTGAAGAAATTACTTAAATAGAACCTGTCTGACAAAGTAAAGTAGGCTAAAAGATCTCAAAAACACATCATGCCACAATCTCAAAGAAACAGCTGAAAAAAAAAGTCAGTGACATCTATCAGTCTGAAAATGATTACAAACCCATTTCTAAAGCTTTGGGACTCCAGCAAACCTCGGTGAGAGCCATTATCCACAAATTGAGAAAACTTGGAAAACTGGTGAACCTTCACAGGAGTACCCAGCCCACCAAAATTTCTCCAAGAGAACGACTCATCTATCTCATCTCATCTCACAAAAGAACCCAGAAAAACATCTAAAGAACTGCAGGCCTCACTTGTCTCAGTTAAGGTCAGTGTTCATGATTCAACAATAAGAAACAGACTGGGCAAAAATGGCATCCCTGGGAGAGTTTCAAGGAGAAAACCACTGCTGACCAAAAAGGCTCATCTCACAACATCTTGATGATCCCCAAGAGTTTTCAGACAATATTCTGTGGACAGACGAGACAACAGTTGAACTTTTTGGATGGTTTGAGTCCCGTTACATCTGGCGTAAAAGTAACACAGCATTTCATAAAAAGAACATCATACTAACAGACAAACGTGGTGGTGGTAGTGTGATGCTCTAGGGCTGCTCTGCTGCTTCAGGACCTGAACAACTCACTGTAATTGATGGAACCATGAATTCTGCTCTCTACCAAAAAATCCTGAAAGAGAATGTCCTGCCATCAGTTCATGTCCTGAAGCACAAGCTCACCTGGATGAGCAGCAAGACAATGATCTGAAACACACCAGCAAGATTTTGGAGTGGGACAGAAAGTCAGGACTTAAATGTGATTGAAATGCTTTGGCATGACCTTAAACAGGTCGTTCATGCTCAAAAACCCTCCAGTGTGGCTCAATTAAAACAATTCTGCAAAGACAAGTGGGCCAAAATTCCTCCACTGCAATGTAAAAGATTGTGGTTATCTTTTTTCAGCTCATCTTTTTCTAATATTAAAAATTGTTTGATGATCTGAAACATTTAAGTCTGACAAACATGCAAAAAACTAAGAAATCAGGAAGGGGAAATAAAGGAAAATACTTTTTCACTGCACTGTAAGGTAGTTGAGTGTTGATACAAGATATTACTTTGTTATTAGTTGGATATTACTTTGGTAATTAAGTAACTGACTTTCCATATTATTACCTTCTTTTTTCCACCTTATTACCCCACTATTACCACATTTTTTCCGAGCTGTAATAAAAAGTGCCACCAGCATATCTATATTATATTATATATACATATATATATATATTTTTTTTTTTTATTTATACTGTCCTGTAAAACACAGGGACATAAGGAATGTTCATTTCTAGACAAAGAACAGGAATTAAGGATAAAATATTAAAGATTTCTGTGGTTTCCTGGTTATTTTTTAATCTTCTGAAACTAAAATGCTAGAAAAACAAAACAACTGCCAGCTTTTTGGTTGTGTTATGCCTTCATTTAACAAGGCAGGAGTCTTAATCAACAGATGGTGTTTTTATTTCTTTTTCTATCCAATCTCAAGATGGAAAATTACTAGCAGCATAGTGTGGAAAAGAGGCCACTAAAGAAATGCTAATTTGACTGTTTACCAGTGTTTGATACATTCATCCTGGGCTCCTTTTGTCTGCAGTGATAGATTGGGTCTCTCAAGGAAGCAATGTGTATTGGTGAGTTATTTTCTGCATTTTGAATAGGAAATGTGATGCCTTAGTGTCTGAAAGTAAAACATACATGATATAAAAGTGAAAAGGCTCTCTGTGTTTGTGCAAAGTGACATTCTTGATTATAATTTTTTCCTTGAACTGTATCAAGTTTTTCAAGTTAATCTGCAAACGTCTTAAATATGGAGTAAAAACATGGAAGAATAAAGACGACTTAAACATTGCCATACCATCATAGTGTGAAAGATATACATGTAAACTAGTTTAATTACAACCATGTGGCATTTTAATAACAAAACTGAGTTCCAGCATTTGCTGTTGATACTGAACTTGAGTTGACATGGTTTCTGTTTATGCAGGACAGACAGCCTGTCGGCACAACAACAAAGACTGACAGAAGGGTGGAGAGGGAGAGCAGATGCAACAGTAACACTGTGTCAACTGTTTGTCCACAGTCCACTCATAAGCTGTTCAGTACGTTGTGAAGTCAGCATGGCAACCCTTCAAGGTTCCCACTTTGTAGTGAGCCAGTTGCACTCTGAGTCCTCCTGCCTAGCTTTGAGTCTGCAGCAACACATCCTTACAAAAAATGTCTTCAACTCTGTTTCCAAAAAAAGTAGGTAAGTGGAAACTGTATAAATGAAAACAGGATGGAGCTTTTTGCAAATCAAAATGTGTTTTGTCCAAGACATTGCTAAAAGAAAATGTTTTCTATTCTTTTAATTTAAATGTATTTCTTCCAGTTGTAGTCACCAACTACAACTCTGTTTTAGGCATTTGGCAATAGTGAAACAACAAATTAAGTGTCTACACTGTAACCACATTTGTCCAGTTAAGATTGAACATTAATGGAGCATAGGTCACAGGAAATTTGCTTGTTACAGAAAGCAGGATGATTTGAAGTGACTAACTCACTGCCCTGTGGCGCTGTGTTGATAAAATAAGGCTATCAGACCAAGCATGGCCCTGTAAGCTACACTGAGCTCAATAAGGAATGCTTTAAAGGTCAGGGTGCAGCAGTTAATCTGGAGAGCACTGAAACCGAGCCAGCAGGAAGGCCAAGGAGATCTGATAACACCTCTTCCTCACTCTCTCCCTCCGCCATACACACACTCCTTCCTTTCTTTCTTTGCCCTAAAAGAAATGCTACATTGTAAGTAGTGTGTTTGTGGAAAGCCAAGGCCTGATTTAATCTGCACAGCTGAACTAAATGTCTCATTCACCAGACCTGCCGTAGATACTTTTTTTTCCCCCCGTGAGCAATAGACAGATAGAAACAAGGAACAAAAAGAAATGAAGTGAGCAGGATAGAGTGGGATTGGACTGTCACTGTCAAGACTAACTATGTGAAATATCCCCAACAGTCTACACTCCACCCCCATCCTTTCCAGCCCACACCAGAAAAGAATAGGCCGGAACTTTACTGGTGAGTGAAAAGAAATTATGGTGTCACTGACTGCAAGGCTGACAGGGGATAGGTTACATTTTGTATATTTTATATACATATATTCACCGGCCACTTCATCAAGTACACCTGTTTAACTGTTTGTTAATGCAAATATCTAGCTGCTGATGAGCTACAACAGCAGAAGATCACACCAGGTGCCACTCCTGTCAGCTAAAGAACAGGAAACTCAGGCTACAGTTCACATGGGCTCAACAAAATTGGGCAACAGAAAATGGGAAAAACATTGCCTGGTCTGATGAGTTTTGCAACTTGGATGTGCGACCACTAAATCTGCACCAACTGTGTGATGCTATCATGTCAATATGGACTAAAATCTCTGAGGAATGTTTCCAGCACTTGTTGACTCTATGTCATAAAAAATTAAGGCAGTTCTGAATTCAAAGGGTGGTCCAACATGTGTACCCAATAAAGTGGGCAGTTAGTGTACACTAGGTTCGTGCAATTCTATTACATTTTTTCAACATACAGTATGTACACTACATGCAAAACATGTAAGAGTATTTGTTATTTGAACAGCAACTTTACTTTTCAGAAGATCTAAGCGGGGTGTAAGAGCTCAGGGTTCAGAAAGGGAATGCTGGAACTGAACATCTCTGATGGACCGTTATTAACTTTTCATGCTTAATAATTATGATTAAGCCTTTATTTTCCAATAATTAAGTAAATTTGCCTGCATATAGTTTCTATCCAAATTATCAACCCTTTTAACCTGCACGACATTTTTGGTGATATCTGACAGTAAAATCCTATTCACTATGAACACTTTATAGCTAATGAGTTTGAGCAGCAACAATAACTAGAATGAAAACAGAGAATGTAAAATAGAAAATGTAATGGGGTAAGTGTGAGAGCAGTTGTTACTCTGATCACAAAGAGAGCAATTTTTCATCCAGTTTTGTGCAGCTGAGCTTCAGAAGTACAATGTTTCATAAGTGGCAGAAAAAAAGATTTAAGTGCTATTGTGAAGCTGTATAAATGTATGCCACTAGAATCCCCAACAGCTTCATTTTCTTCAAGTGGAGTAAAAAAAATTAAAAATAAATATTGAAATTGATGGGCATTTGGGACCATTTGAAATAGGATTCTTTGCTACAATAAGAGTCCACAGATTCCTCTAACGTGCAGTTAAACAGGAGAGCAGAGGCTGGACAGACTGAATGGTTAAGATAAACGGAAGAGGACAGGCAGGGAAAGTGCCAAGAAAGAAAAGTAAAAGAGTAAAGCAAGTTGAAAACATGACTGTATGGATTTTTTATTGTGCTCGTAAAGTAGAAAGTGATTGAGTGACAGAAAGATGGAAGAAGGAAGGGTGAGAAGAATAATGCGGTCAGGACGCTAATATAAGTGACAGTATTTTACTCTGTCTGCAAACAGAATTGGACTTCAACTCTGTTCAGTCTGTGCCAGAGGAGGGAAATTAACAATCTATCTGTTCGTTTAGTGACTTGTCATTCCCTGACACATCCTGGCACCTTCTAGGAATCTTAACAAGGACCAGACATGGCAGCAAGAGACAGGGAAGGACAGCGACAAAGGAAAAGTGAAAGAGATGAAGAAGGGGAAAAAAAATTAAGGAAACAATGGCAAAAGTGTTAATACCAGGATGTGCTGTTTATTCTCTTCGTTCAATTAATATTGAACTATTTATTGTGGCTCTTGTCTCATGCCAAAGATGTGTCAACTCATATCTAACAGGGAGGGTACACACCAAATAAACATACATGTGCTGAATGTAAGATAAGAATATGTTGTATGTAAATAAATATGGTTTTGTGCTTACTGCTCCGAGAGGAGGCTGTAGCTCAGGAGGTAGAGCTGGTCACCAATTAATTGGAAGGTTGGTAGTTCAATCCCTGGCTGCTCCAGTCTGCATGCCGAATATCCTTGGGCAAGATACTAACCCTCTCTGATGCATCTATTGGAGTGTGAATGTTGGATAGAAAGCACTTAAGCATGGGGAAAAAAGTGCTTGTATAAATGGGTGAATGAGGCAAGTTGTATAAAGTGCTTTGAGTGCTCAGGTAGAGTAAATCAGTCCATGTACCAATATTTCTGCTGCTTTATACATTAAAATATTTAATCTTTATCTTTTTTGTAATTGTAAACATTGTATTTTATTTTTTATTGTATCCATTCATATTTTCACTTCCATCTACTTCTAATTGTGTATTCATGTATTTATTTTTGAAATTATTGATATTTGACTTTAAAAAAATATATAAAAATCATTTAAGTAGGTATTTTCATTTCTTTTGTGCATTTGTCTTGAATTTTCTGTTCACATTTTAACTTTGTTGATAATAGCTGCTTTAAGCATCAAAGTGGTAATACATGGCAGAGAAATTGATTGCAGGAGCCTATTCAGGTATTTGTGACATTATGTTCACATCTCACCTTGAGCAACACGCCTTGTACAATAAGCTCAACACATCTTTAACAGCACACAGTTTAAACTTTACCATTCAGCACTAAACATGTGCCGCTCATGAAGAGGATAAGAGGAAAAAACAACAACAAAAAAAAAGCCATTGCTTTCCTGTCCAGGGCCATGGCAGATTATGTCATACTTTTCAGAGGGCAATGAATTATTGTTATCAGGGCTGCAACATGTCTGTTCGAAATAACGACAGAAAAAAACACCCACATATTTTTAGAATGAATAAAGGGACGGTGAAAAATGTAACACAGCACACACAGCAGGGGAATGAAACACAGGTGACAATAATCAACGGCAATGAGACAAGAAGGAAAGTAAAGTTGAACAAGATGCTAGAGACAAGTAACTATCAAAATAAATCAGGAAGTGAGAATTGTAACTAAAGAGGATGGGACAGGAAGCACAGAGGGAACAAATTAAACTCTAAAACCAAGAGCAAATTATAATAATCAGAATCAGAATCATAATACTTTATTAATCCCAGAGGAAATTAGTTGGTTACAGTTGCTCCAGGGCAGTAAGAACAGTAATTAACAAGTTTAAATACTGATATTAAATAATACAATATATTGTAAAATTACAAAATATTACAAATGGCTCTCACAATAAAAATAACTCTAATATATAAATATCCCAATATATTATACAAAATTGAATATAGATAAGTTGAACTGAGGTGCCCCTCTTATCATACTGCCTTTATTACAGTATATTAAGAACTAAAGACCCCAAAATCCTCAAAAAAACATAAAGCTCAATAAACAAAATTATAAACACCAAACAAAGAATTCATCCTAAAAGGTAAAAACTCAGTCAGATGCAGGATCATGACACACTAGAAAGCTACTTTCTGCTGTTCCCTTGCCACAAGGGGTGACCACAGCAAGAAGCACCACATGTTTGATTTGGCAGAGTGTTATGCCAGATGCAACCTCAAACAGCTTCTGTGTCACTGCCTGAAATCGAACCAGCAGATTTTCTCTTGTCAAACAAATGTTTTAACCACTATACCATTAGAGGCAAATACTATTTTTTTTATTTGTTTGTTTTGTTTTGTTTTGTTTTTTTCCACTCCTACAGAGACTCATAGGTCTAAAATCTCAGCCCTTGTGACCCTGGAATGGAGTAACTGATACCTCTTTTACATTAATGTTGTGCCTTGTCTTTGACATTAGCACCAGTCTTTTTATTCAGTGGAATTCCTTTAAGCTGTTCTAGACTGGACACTGATTCCAGTACAGCATAAGTGGAAAAGCAGTGTGTTAATGAAGGTTTAAGTATATTTGGTAACAAAATGTCAGTATGTGCCTGACACCAAGAATTGCAAGGACCTGAAGCTAGAACTGTTATCAATGAGCAAAGAACCAATTTTAAATTGTATCTTTATGCACTTTGTTACTAGCAGCCTGACAGAAAAACACAACTTGTTCCCATTTCTTTAGTCAAATCTATGAAAAATGCCAAAGATAACACAGTTTGATAAAATAGTACCTTTGCATCAACAAGGTGACTTGGTATATAAAACGTAAAACCTACATATCTCGCCATGGTGTGCAGTGTGTCCTTAAAAAAAAAAAACTGAGGAAACTGGACAATTGGAGGACAAAACAAGAAGTCTCAGGCCTAAAAAACTGTCTACAGCAAATGAGCATTATCTGAAAAAGTCCTTAAGAAAAAGGGGAACAAAATCCAGCAAAGAGCTGACATAGGATGTGAGAGCTGCATTTGGCCCTTCAGTTAATCCATCTACTGTTCCCTGAAGCCTCATCAAAAGTGGTCTCACTGAAAGGTGGCTGTGAAGTAGCCATTCTTAAGGAAGGGAAACAGGGAGAAATGCTGAGGTATGCACGTACACAAGAATTGGACTGAAAATCAGTGGCAACAGGTTATCAATATGCACTGAAGAGATCAGGTGCAACAGTAAGTGTCTACAGTCATTTGTAAAACATGGTGGAGGCTCTGTCATGGTTTGGGGCTGCATTTCAGCCTATGGTGTTGGGGATTTGTATGCACCATCACCATCACTTCAGTAGAAAAAGCATAGAAAAAAAAAAGTGCTTGTGTGAATGTATGAGGTATGTTTTATAAAGTGCTTTGAGTGCCCAGGTAGAGTAGAAAAGCGCAATATAAGAATCAGTCCATTTACCATTTAATGTGGTAGGACTAACATAGCCCATCCTACCTCTGCTAATCTGTATACAGTAGCAGAGTTAAAATATCATCACCATCTGTGTGATGACGGAAAAATGGAACCACCAGTCATTACACATAAAAATCAATCTTGAATCAAACAGTATATTGTACTCAGTCTAGCATGGGTTATTCCTTGTTATATGTCTCCTGTCTGCTCATTTTTCCATTCACTGTTGTCAGAGCTTTCCCTGATCAGAAAAAAAACTGTTTGTTTCACTGGATTTGGATAAATCATTTCCCCACAGTGCTGATAAATATATAATTTTATGAAAAAGATGTACAAAAAAGAAAGCAATCAATGTGGGTTGAAATATGATTGAATTGTCGTATTTTGTTATTGTGCAGAAGACCTTAAATTACATATTTATAAGGAATTTATCGAATTGTGTTACCAGAGGCACTTAAGCTTTTGCAAGTAGTGACTGTTTCAATCCTTATTCTGCTCTGACCAATTCTGTTTTTCATGGTTTGTAATTTCTGTGCATCTGTATTTCCTTTTGAGTATGTGTCACTAGGTCTCAGGTCTGTATCTGAATTTGTGTGTCTTCTATATGACTGTATTCACCCATGCATACATATAGCTGGTGTGTCACAACATGTGTTTCAATGTGTTTGAGTGTCTGTGGGTGTTCTCTGCATCCCGCCTGGGGCTTTAATTAGTTCTCCCTTAGTAGTCATACTGTGCAGCTCTGATTATTCTTGTTGTCATGGTAGCACTCTGAGGTATCAACATTCCTGAGATGATGGCATTTTTTATGAATGTAATATAAAAGGAATGGCTAGAAGAAATTTAATTACATTAGTCATAAATATCTATTTGGAATCAGGGATAAACAGATTAGAATTTGATGGTCAAAGATCAGTGTGACCTCACGAAACACTTTTCACTCAAACATTCATGCCTTAAAGAACAAAATGATGACATGATGACACATTACATGCCAAAGGTCAAGGCTGGACAGACATGGATGAAAACATAACCTAACTGATACATGCAACCATGACATAATATTTCTAGTTAAAAATTAACAGGTGAACCATGAAGATTTGTTAAAAAGGCCAAACTCTTGACTTCAGCATGAAACAAGCCAGTACAATTTTCAGCCTGTTTCTAGACAACCTGAAGAGCATGACATAGAGCTTGAATAAGAATCAAACTAGTAGTACTGCACAATCACAATTTAGAAAGGTAAAATTTGAATAAATTACCAGGTCCTTTTATTTGGATGTATATTTATACAATTAGATGTTTTTTGTTTTTGTTTTTTTTTTGTAACCAGAGGAGGTGCCATTTGCTGGCCATTAGAAAGACTGCAGGTTTAAAGCTATTCCACATATACATATACATACATATATATACCATTGTACATACAATGTTAGCAAATCATAATTTGGAATTAAAGAGCTACCAAATAGTGTTAAATGTTGCTTGCAGTAAGACAAGTAAAAGTAAGGATAGTCAGATGTGATGAACAGGCTGGCAAATAACTAACTGATAGATTCAGCCCTTTCCAGCTGAAGCCTCAGACTGAGAAACAGTAATCAGTTTTGAACACATGTTCTCCATTGTTGCATTTGAGAGTCAAAAGGAAAAATTGCTGATTTGTTTCTGTTGCAGACATGAAACAAGCAGTGCTCCTTATCTTTGCCTTTTGTAATTGCAAGGAAGGCTACAATTGTATGGCAAACTTTCAAAGCGGTACAAATAAGTGAAGCATCCCTCTGTGATTACAGTGTAAAGCTATAAATGCCACAATCAACACAAAAATGAACATTCAGAAGTGTCAAAAAACTGACTGGTGCCCAATGTCCTTTTTCTTGTACAAAGACATAGCTTGTCTGAAAAACCCACCTGAGACTCTGCTATGCCTGCCAAGCATTTTATTCTAATAATGCAAACAATGCAATTTATAGTAATAACAGGTTTATAATAACATATTTTTGTAATTTTTCAAAAATAAATCATTGATTTCAGAGGCAGGCTTCTCTTACCTGCTGGGTGAGGAAAATCTTTCCCTTCTAAAAAGACAACTATGATGTTTTTCCATTGTTATCAGCCATCTTTCGCTGGTTTGTTTCCAACATATTTTATACCAAGAACTAAATGAGAAAAAAAAAAATGCACTTGATGGTAATATATTTTCATGAAGGCTAAAGATACACATATCAGGCTGAAAAAAATTGATTTTTTTTTACGTACAGTGCTTAACAAATTTCTTAGACCACCACCCAATGTAAGGTTTATGTCACATCTGGCCTTAATTAACATTGCTGGCAATTCCCCAAATCATTTTTTATGTTTCTGTAATGGTTAATCCAACAGTATGTGCAAGCTCTTCAGTCAAATATTTTTAATGTTAAAATAAAATTATTATCTTCAAATATCTGTTATTTTCAAATTTACAGTTTTACAGAAGTAGAAACATAGTAATGCACATTATTATTTTTTTATTAAGATACCAAATTACAGTTATTTACTTGCATTCCTGAACAGAAAAAAAAAATCTTTCAGTGGTTTAATGTTATGCTTAATTAATTTCTGACTTTTTAGAGAAGTCCAGTGTGCTGGCTCAAATTTGGGTAAAAAACATGAATTTAGTTCAGTGAATTCGGTAATTTTTCGTTTTAAAAAGGTTTTTGACAGATTTCTAAAGTATTTGTGTTTTCATGTTTCTGTGACAGGTGGTCTAATAAACTTGTTAAGCACTGTACATGAAATGCTGGAAGTGCTTGATAGTCTGTACTGTTGTTTTTAGTGTGCTACCCCATCCAGCCAAATTACAATAACTACACGTTTGGTCAAAAGTAAGCTGTGACCAGAATCTGACTTTTAGATGTCTTACCATGGCATTAAAAAGTTTAGACCACATAAATGTGTAATTTTTTGAGAAAAACGAGCAAAAAACTCTGTGAAGAAAAATCACAAAAAAACAGTAAAAAACAATGCATCTTTTTCTTGTTATCTAGCTTTTTATCATATATTAGAATGCATCAATTTCATGATTCATGCTTCTTGGTAAAAATGATCAAGAGAGCTGAAAAAAGCATTTTATTTGCAGATACTATAACCTTCCTACACCTTTTTTGTTTGAAAAATAGACTGTGGTATCTAAATGACTTTAATTAATAATATGCAAGAACAAAACACAACAAGAGACTAAACACATTAAAAACATAAGAGCTTTCAAATTTTAAACCCCTTCATGATAATGTTTGTATGTTCTCTCAAAATCTGAACAGTAGATTAATTGAGCAACAGGCCAGTCTTCCAAAATGCAGTGCTGTCCTTAAAGATTTTACAGCATCCTTTGAATTCATTCATTAGACTGAAAATTAGAATATACTTTTTCACCTCAGATAAAAATGTGAGGTAATACATCATCCCAGGCAACATTACTTTGGCTTTCAAGTTCTCTCCAACTTTCAGAAAAAGCACTAAGAACAAAGAAGGAGCAAGCATTGTGAGAGAGATGATTAAATGCTTGGGACTTTAACTGGTGCTTGGGTGACAGCTCTGCATGGAAACAGGAACACTAACACATACTCACAGGATTAAAGGTGTGTGTGTGTGTGTGTGTGTGTGTGTGTGTGTGTGTGTGTGTGTGTGTGTGTGTGTGTGTCCACAGCACGCACATACATAAAGCAAAAGGACATGAAATAGGAAGATAAGTGAATGTCACTATTTTCTAGTAATAAGATGCTACTAAAAGCATTATTTTCTGCTGCAATTAAAGTAGCTTCTGAAATCTTGACCCTGATAAATGCTAACAAAACAGAATAAAGAATAAAGTGGGACAACCATTGCCAGTTTCCCCCAAGTTAAAATTGTGCATCAGCATCAGTAGCTTTGTTATGAAAACAGTGTGTTCTAGTAACTTCAAACCAACAAGAAAAAGGCAGTAAGAAGTTGATGGATGCTCCCACTGGAGGTAGATTTTTAAAAAAAAAACTGTTTGTATGTTTAAGATTTTTTTTATATAAAGAACGTCTGATGTTAAAGAAGAAAAAATTTGTTTTTTGTCAAAACAAATGGAGAAAAAAAATAATTTGGATTTAGTTTCTGTTTCCCTTTATCCATGTCTACTACTCGCTGATATGTGCAGTAAAATTATGTTTTTAATCTGATGGAGAAAGAGTGAAACCTATAATATTATCCACGTCACTGAGTGAAATCCAGAGAGGACAGCAGTCTATGGAAAATTTTACACATGGATATGGATGACATGGCTGACACATGGATGTCATAGCATCACATCACCATTTATTACTGAAATCTCCAGACAGCATGATGACTTTGGTCAAGATTTTATCTATTTATTTATTTATATTGAATAACAAGATCTGACATTGCATATCTCTATGTGTAGCACATAAGTCTTAACTCTGTATTGGAACTATGTTGAATTGCACTTACCTTATGAAATCAAATTAAATAATATTTCTTTTTAAAATGTGTGTTGTAATGTTCATTAGACTTAAACAGATAGGAACTTTTCAAATTTGCAAAACTGTGCATGTAAGTGAAATATGGATGCAGATGGGCACCAATATGGAGTACACGTACATATTCAAGGCTTTTTCATTTTACTCCTAAAACACTACTAATATATAAAATAAAACACTTAGAAATACTAAAAGAAAAAAAAACATTGAATAAGCGGTGTCCAAAGTTTTATGTAGTACGTTCATACAGATATTAAGCAAACGTTGTGCTGTTCTACATCTACATATATCTGCATCAGGTATGACATTTATCTTGGTGAACACTTTGCTCAGTTTGCTTCTCCAAAGCCTGACATTTTCACTGCAAACTTTTCTGCACTGTTAACACTTTGCTGAAAAAGCTCTGAAGCACACTCTGACCCAGACATAAACCCCCTCTCATTGTGATACCCACATATCTGACAGAAGTTCCTCAAGTATGAGGAGGATGGGAATGTCAACATAGTGTGGGTCTGTTGAGAAGAGGAATTACCTGTGTTTGCTCTGTATATTTTAAACCTTTGACATTTAACGTTGTATTAGAGTGCTTTCCAGAACAAATGATTCAGGCTTAATGTCAACATGTTATGAGGATCCACTCCGACTAATTTACCTGACAGTGGTGAACTCCTGATGCTAGCAGTTCAGGAAGGCTTTGTAGGTTTGTAGCAAGAGTTAAATACAGTTTGTACAAAGTACAACTATTCTTCAAGAACATTGCCTCCAACCTCAAAATAATCTTTAAAGGAGCTTTAAACATTATTATTTTTTGACAATGGCTGAAATCTTCAAAGTTAAGAAAACAAAAGCTTTGCACTCTCTTGTCGTTCTGATAGCTAAATTCATTAGGTTGTCATCTTGAGGTGTCCCAAGGATTACCTAATATGCTAAGCTCTTGTTGGCTGTTTTTTTTTTTCTTGTAAAGGTCAGATCTGATGCAACACTTTGCCTCTTTCTTCTGGCTCACACAGCCATACTGGATATGCACCATAAAGTTTGCAACAAAAAGACAAAAGAGCCGAACATTTGGTTCCTTCTATAGAATTTCTTACCCAGGCCTTCAAAGCAGTTGCATGTTTGATACAGTAGGTCTTCACTCTCCCCTCATGTGCTGAGATTAAATCAATTGCAACAGCGATTAGAAACATTAACAGGTAGAACTGAAGGTTACAGTGCTACAAGCCTGACTGCTCATCATTGCCTTTGTTACCTGTGAATTTGTGTTCTGTTGTTGTTTGATTTATTTTGTTTCAGATATAGCTGTCTGTCACTCTCTGTTCTATAATTTTCATGTTGGTGCCATCTGCCTTGGATTCTAGCCTGATTTGCTCAAAAACACTGAAGATGGAAATGAGCAATTAACAAACAGCAGCAACCTCCATGGCTTAAAAACAAAACCAAGATGTAATGGCATCCACTTTCCAGTCAAAGCTGACAAGCCCTTATAAATCCTTGATGTTAAGCATGGATTTAGCATTTTTGTAATAGGCTATAAAGATGTTTTTTTTCTGGCCATTTTAACACTGAGGCCTGCAAAGACTAACTTAAGTGGTATATGGTGGGAGGAGGACTGTATAAATACATCTGTACTCATAAGTTGCTACAGTGTAATTTAAGTTGATCGACTTGGTGATCAACCTTTCTACCTTTCAGTGTGTGTGTGTGTGTGTGTGTGTGTGTGTGTGTGTGTGTGTGTGTGTGATTAAAACGATAACATATCTGATCACATTATTCTAGATTGTGAATTTAATTAAAAATTGCCCAAAAGTGTTTTATCATGAAGATGATTGTGCTTGCATGACATCTGAGAACACAAAATACAACAGCAGGCTATACCAAAACAATGAACCGATGATGTTGTGCCACACACCTCAGTTAATTAATTTAACTGACATCACTCTAAAATGAAGGCTCTTAAGCAAGGATGTCTCTTTTTGCCTATTACCTCGTCTCCTCTCTCGTCATGTCTTTTCCTGACCTCTTACATATGTGGTGAGAGGGACTAAGATGCAAGGATAGGAGGCAAGGAGAGGAATTATCAAGGAGAGGCTGTACAGAGACAAATAAATAAGGTGGAGTATTTCATTTATTTATTTGATAGAACTTGTCAATATGGTTACTCAAAAATGGAAGGAGTTAAGTTGTGAATTTGTGTATTTTAACCCAAACCATGTCTACCTTAACTGACTGGCAAGTGAAAACAAAACTGGATTATGTATAGGTATACATTCCTTTTCAGGCCCCACTCCAATTTTGCTTTGCTGAAAGCATCGGACCCAAGTGATGTCAACTTATTAAATTTTATTATTACAAGATGCCAGTGTTTTGTGATTTCCTTCTAGACCTTCTTTAGGGAGGTTTCAATTCTCCGACTGGGAAAGGAAAGCATTCTGACAAGAGCAAAGTGAAATATTACTTTAAACTTTAAAGAAAGAAAAAGTGACAAGCAAAAGTAGCACTGGGCCACTGTGTATACTGGTATCTATATGAAAAGCAATGGAAATAAAGAGTTCCCATGTGCCTTTGCAAAAATCAAACACAAGTTGGTGAGGAGCTGTTAGATGCAAAAGAAAGTGTGATTTATTTTATTCACTTAATGTTAAAAAAAAATGACAGTGGAGAAGCACTTAAAGTGCACAAAACAAGGTCAGTATAGCAGCTACTCTGAACCAAAACCTTCTTAGCCTAGTCCTCAAAAAGGTAGACATTTGAGAGTTAATCAGCATATTAAGGTTAACCACAAATGCTTTTTTGTTTTGTTTTTATCTTTTTGGAACAGCTGGCTTGCTGCTTGGTCCTGGTGCCCTAAGAGACAGGTCAATCACTTTAGAGGATGGATGACATTTTGGGAACACAGTTATAGGTTAGGCTATTTGATAAGGTTTTTGATGTGTGGTTTAAACAAACACAAGTCATATCAGAGTAAAGCTGTAATAACGGTGCAACATGACAACACACAGAGCTTTGATCATTTCGCCATGTTGTTCTCTACTTCACCAACTCAGCTAGAGTCAGTCGAATAGGGAATACAGGCTGTTTAGGTGTCTTGTGTGTGTGTGTGTGTAGAGGGGTAGGGGGATGCAGTTCCCCCTGGTGCTCTCAGAGGCTGGTAATTGGAGAGATACAAGCAAGATTGCTGACACATGACTTGTTCTAGCTGGGAGGGCTGGATCTTGCCTTTCTTCCATTCCTTCATTTCATTCATGTCCACTGGGCAGAGGAGCAGAGACCAGAGAACAAAGGCTGTTAAATCACATAGCCCCAATTTTAGCTGCTACCACTTAACCAGCCTTGGATTAAATTGGCTTTCAGTTCTCTCTGCACCGAAAGCTGACTGAACCTACAGTTCACATAATGATGGGGCCTTTATCCTTAGCCTTTTGGTAAAACTTTAGACTACATTTTGCATCTTATGTGGTGTAATATTTTCTTCTACTCATACACTATGTACCAGTACATATACAGTATGTAGTACTGGTGGATTTTAAGTTGTGGTATAAGGGTAACAATTTATGGTCTTAGATCAAAACTTCAACTGGGTACCCGATCTATTGTTAAAAGGTACAATCTACATATTCCTTTTATACTTCATATTTACATGCTTTATTCTGCATGTCTGGGAGAAACTTTAAAGCATTTTATGACAGTCAATGTTTTATTACCCATTCCACTGCTATTACAGAGCACAGCATAACCCCAAAAAATGAGCAAAAAGTTTTCTTCCCTCATAATTTTGGAATGCTTACAATAACATATGTGCATTTACTTTAAAACAAAGGTTGAGGAGGCAGTTACTGACATACTGTCAGACTCTGAAAACCCTATCAGCTGTCATTTACCTCACCTGCAAATTTCATCACTGCTCACTTACTTATGGCCTTGTGTAAGTAGGGTTCTCGAGCAAAAACACAACTAAGGTTTCTAACTAAACTTTCACAGAAACAGGCTATATCACGGTGCTCCCTGCTATATTTATTGTTTCATTACTAGTGAGAGCAGTTTCACTTTCCCTTTATTTCCAATGTCTGCTTCTTAATGCTCTGAGCATTTTCAACAGTGATAATATTGAACTGTTTTGGGGTGTGGCCAAATATGCTTTTTTTTTTTTATACATTTCAATAAGATTGCCACATAGGTATAAATATCCAACTGTTGCCTATTTACATATCCCGCTGCTGCAGAGCAATATTGGTTTTCATTTGAAGTGATTCTGGCAGTGCTTCTTGCCACCCTTTGCAATTTTTTTGTTGTTTTAGCTGTTTTTGCTCTCTGCTAACTCCTGGGAGAAAGTTGCTGCTAAATGCTCAAACCTGTTCACCAGCATGTTGAGGCTTAAAATAACGCTGTGCAAAGCAAAGCAAAACAGGAAATTTGTGTGCCAGAAAGTAAACTGACCCTGAATTTGATAAGCAGTTAAGTGAATTGGATGGACTTTTTTTTTTTCATGCATTGTTATCTTAAACATAAATTGGTGGTTACAAATGGCTGTTCAATCCAAAGTGTGGTAAAATCAATGAGTCCGGAAAATTCATCTGAAAGAACCTTAAGTGAAGTGAAATTTGTTTTCATTTTTCAGACAACACAGAGCAGCGAAGCATTTCTGAGTTTCAGAAGCTCAGACAGTCATTTCATGGCAGGAAGTTTAAGGTGGAAGAGAGTTACAGATATTCTCTCTGTCACTGTCTCAGAATGAATCACCATCCAGGCTGCAACACGCAGCAGATGATATCCCACGCGTCCTGCCAGGAAACTCATTACAATGAGTTAAATGCATGTCTTCGCCTCCTCTCAGCTTCCACCCCTGCAGTACTTGACTCAGCCCCTGTCCCCATCTTCTCTGCCCACTATTTATATCTCTTTCCTGTTTTCTTCATTCATACTATGATTTAATCTACTTTTTTTTCACTGTTCTCCCTGTCTGATCTTCCAGTCTCTTTCTCTGTCTGTTGCTATTCCATTTTGCATGTCTCATTTTCTCATTCACTGGAATGGAAATGCATAAAAAAGACAAATGCTCCAAATCCTGAGAAATTTTCAGTGTCCTAATTTGCAATTTTTATGTTGTCCTTCAGGATTCCTACCTCATCGTTTCACTCGTCTCTCGCTTCCAGTGCCCTCTCACAAACCCAGTCGTCCACCTCTGTCTGATTCATGGTATTTGTCTGAAACTAAAAGGCAGACCACACAAACTTCTCATACTTCTCTGACTCCTGTTATCCTTTTTTCTACATAATACAAAAGGCCAACAGGACCACTGACTCCCCATAGGCCTGTCTGTGTAAGCTGGTGTTCCTCCACTTCATGAGGAATAGGAATAAGGACAGATTAGAATTAGTAAATAGTACTGACTATTAATTGTTTCAGTTGGCCTGAAGTTATTCAAGCAATTTAAAGAACTTTGTGTCAAACTATCAAATGAAATGCTGGATGAAGTCATGAGAAAACATGTGGTTTAACATTTCAATAAAATGTCATACATAAATATTTAAGTGAAAAATGGCATGTTTTTTTTTTTATTTCTCTCCATTTTGCAGGAAACTTTCAGTAATCAAATGCATCCCAACAGGGATCATTCCTTTCTCTGGAAAGACCTACTCCTAGAACTGACATTTAAAGAAATAAATGCTATTTGTGTTGCACACAAGAGAGCTAGGCAGACAAGTACATCTGAGTGCCTATGACAGAGTGAATGGTGGATTGATACTTTCGGAACATTGCATATAATAGGGCATACAGTCAACCTCTATTCAATGTCAGACTGTTATGAAAGTTCAGACAGCTATCTGACATAAATACAAGGACTTTGGTGTCAGGTCCATTTTACACTGACAGCAAGATTGGCCTCACTCCCAAATTGTCACATACAGACACCTGTAAAGAACTGCTTGGCATCACATTTGAACACACTGAGTGTCATTTTTCAGTTTGGAGAGTTAATGTGAGGGACCATATTTGTAACCTCTTTTGCTAAATCTAACCAAGTAGTTTTTGGTGTCTGTTCCTAGCCAGTGTGTGAAAGCTGAAGTAAAAAAGCAAATTAAGATTAAACTAATTAGCAAGTGAAAAGAAAACCTTTTAGAGGTTCATGAAGGAGCTGGAGCCTATACCAGCAAGAGTAACTTTCTCTAGTAAATTGTACTTTACTCTATTAGATTTAGAAACATTTAATCACACTTATTTTATGCATTTGTGCACATTCATTAGAATGGCAGTCCAAGGCCTGTTTGCATACGGTCATAACAACCATGCTAAATTGTGTAAATTCATTATTAAAATACTTAAAAGACGCAAGAAAAGAATGTAAATCAAATTTCTTTAAATGCAAAGATGTACTCAGAGTGTACTGTGCTTGCTAAAAATGGCGGGTACAGCATGACATAAAAGATATCAGTTTTTCCAAAGGGCACACTCATTTAAATTCTAAGTTAACTCCAGAAAACACTCACTCACCCTTGATGGAATATTAAGGGGGAAAAAAAATCTGATAAATGAACTATTCCTTTGCTTCTTAATTATTTTAAAGTCACTGGAGCATCTTTATTTAAATGATAGGCATTTCTCTGTGAAATTAAATACACATAAATAAGGACAAATACAATTTTAAGTTTAGGGAGGAAACAGCTTTTAATATTTAAGAAGGGTTCAACACTCAGTATTGCAAACAGCAGCAGTCATCCAGTATTGATGGTTAGGGTTATGGCTTGAGTAATAAAGTCCAGATTTTTGCTCAAAAGTACATCACACTCTCGAAACTAAACCTCCATCGATTTAACAATAATTTGTACATGTGGGAGTAAGAAGATGATTAACAAAAGTATGTTTTCAATGCCTTTAAGAATTAACTGATTAACTTTATGTTCAGGGTGACCATATAACTACTATGACAAACAGCTGCAACTTTTATCTTAGGTCAGCAGAAAGACGAGTTGATGACATTTGAGAAAACACTAAGTGCTGCCATCATGGCATGTTGAGAAAATGAATAAGCAGACAAGAACGTGGCCTCAGATACTGCCACAGCCTCTGTCACAAAAACTATCCCCCACCTTTACTATCATCACTAACCATTTTTAATTGATGCTTAAAAAGTTTTTTTTTTAAGTATTTAGTTGCTCTACTTTTGAAGTAAACAGCCAACAGGCTGACAACAAGTATTTGTCACATAGATGCCACTTGGTGATGCAAGATTACTCATTTCATCTTCAAGTCTCATCCTCTTTCACTGTCAGACACACAAAGTTACAAACATACACATACACCCAACAAGCCATTGCATGGGACCAATTTTACTTTTATTTTTATTTCAAGTCAATAAATGGAAAACAAATGCAGAAAACTGCTGTCCCAATATGACTCCACATGACAATCAAACAAAAACTGTGTCAAAGGAATACACAAGAACTGGCCACAGTTGTGTATCCTCACATTATCCAATTATTGTCAATGTCTGCTTTGGTCTGACTTCAGTGCAGCATGGGCCTCTATGGCTGCAGTCCTATTAGTCCCACTGAGTTAGAAAATCCATCAATTTATCAACTCCACTGAAACCATTTTGAAAAGGTCTCCCTCTGCCTCTCTTTCCCCTCAGTCAATCCTTTTTATGATCTGAACAATTGTGGTGTTGCAGAGTTTTTTGTCAAGATGTACTAGATGAATGTTTAGTGCTATCAAAGCACAAAACCCTGCTATGACAGAGCTGAGAAGTTGTTATCTAATCTCAGCCCATTGGTAAAAGGCATCTGGCTCATAACTAGCTGGGTCATGACCCAGCTGTTTATGTTCTCCAAAGTTTGCAGTATTCTTTAGTTTGCTTCATACTAAAATCATTGGCAAAACAGTGTTTTACCAAGGTTTTCATCCACTGATAAATGGCTTCATCATACCCTGACCTCCAGAGCACACCAAGATGTTTTAAGGACACTGTTTGGGGTCATAGTACATCCAATCCCAACCTCCAATCCAAATCAGTATTGGTGATTCCCTGCCAGAAAACTGTAGACTGGCCTTTTGTGTTAGAAGTGGGCAGTTGCCCTCAGTGGAGTTCAAGTTCAACTATCTTGAGGTGAAAATGGAAAATAGGATCAACTTGTGAACTGATGTAGAGTCAGCAGTGAGGCAGGCATTATATGGGATAGAAGATATTAAAGAATCAAAGACCGAGGGCAAACTTCTCATTATACCTATGTTTATAAACTTTGTGTAATAAGACTGCTGAAAATTTTGGGTGCCAGACTAACAACTACAGCCTAAACCCAAAGTCCACTTACTTGTTTTTTCTTGATGTAACAAGAGTACATTGTTTTGTCAGGCAAATTTTCTCTTATTTGTCATGAATGTCAGCCCTTAGAGAACAGGGATGTTGTCATTCAACTAGTTTTCAAGTCCCCAAAAGACATGTAACAACTGTGGGGAGCACTTCACTGTGAAACAGCAAGGACTCTAAGAAAAGAAATATGACTGAACAGAGGAGACAACACCTGTTATCCCTGAACAACAAACTATACCTGTCGCAGCAGCCCCTGGGAAGAGGTCAAAGTGTCAGGAGTACCTGTGTGTGGCTTGAGGAACAAAAGAGTTTTTGCAGTTTGTGTGATTGCCTTTATTTCAATACAATAAAAAAAAAGACATACGCAACACCATCTTTAATTTAGAGCTGGAATGGTTCAACTTCGATCATGTTACGGTATGACATGCTAAAAGGGCTTAGGAAATGAAGATCCCCATACAGTCACTGCGTGGTCTCACATCCGGACCCCTGCTGCTTTGCTGTCACTGTCTGCCTCTCCTTTGTTTCCACTTGTCAGCTCTCAGGGGGAATCAGAGGGAAATAGATTCAGGATGAAGGAGACAAGTGAAACTGAGTGCAGTCTGTCCAAACTAAAGATATCTCTGCATCAGTCTCCTCCTTCCTTTCACTGTCACTTTCAATCTCTGTCCCTTCTATTTTGTCTCCCTTTGTGTCACACACTACATAAAGTTTTGTAGTGTGTGACACAAAGGAAAAAAGAAAAAGTTTTGTTGGAAACAAAAATCAGATGATGCCTTTTGATTAATACTTTATACCAAAAATACAAATCACACATAAAACTGTAAATGAAGCAGTGTTTCATTATTATAGGTTGTAGGTGATCACCAGTGTTGGATGTAACACGTTCCAAAGTAACGCATTACTGTAATTACATTGCATTTTTCAATAAAACAGTAATGTAATGCATTACTGTACTAAATTCAGTAATGACATTGCAGTTCCAATTATGTCGTTACTTGTGTTACAAAGATTCCTCCGTTATCTGGATGCCAAATAGATAGAAAGGGAGAAAAAAAACATCAAATGAACATGCTTTTTGTTTTTTTTCCTGGGCACTTGCGGTACAATCAGCTGATTTCACTTCATGTGCTAGAGGCTTTCACCTGCTTTTCAGGAGTGGAAATATGGATATTACGTTTATTTTAATTGCACAAAATGACAAGAGCAGAAAAAAGAAAAAAAAACTGCATTGCACTGCTAACACAACTTCACCTTTTTGCAAGCATATGCACAGACAGCATGCTAACCCAGAGTGATGTTAAAAGATCGTATGTGTGTCCTCATTAGGATACAAATTTGTGTTGGTGTATGGAGCTGTAGCCTAAGGTTTATATTGTTAACTGGTAATTATATGACAATGCATTTCAGGTCATTTACAGAGTAACGCGAAAGTAATGTAACGAGTAGTGTAACAATTTACTTTCTCTGATGACTAATTAAGTAATGTACTGCATTATTTTTAAGAAAAGTAACCAGTAATGTGTAATACTTTACTCACTTTATTTGAGTAATGATCCCAACACAGGTGATCACTAAATGGTTTGGAATGAATCACTGAATGTCATGTCTTTGAAAGCTGAAATGTAGTTGCAGCAAAGAGATAGCATTAGCTTCAGAATTGATTATTCTATAATGCCCCTTTAAAGAAAAATCTTTAAAGTTTAATGATGTTTCTATGTTTGTATGTGCATATTTTGTAATATTCTTTAAAGTTATAAATCTTTGTGTAAGAGTTTTTTTTTTTTTTTTTTTTTTTCCCTATGGT
>VUQS01025673.1:0-19320 GCA_015108495.1 Heterochromis multidens | reverse complement strand
CCCTGAATCCTCCCTTAGTTATGCTGCAATAGGCTTAGGCTGCTGGGGGTTTCCCATGATGCACTGAGTATTTCTCTTTCTCTCACCGTGTTTTTACACCTCTCTGCATTTAATGAGCTATTATTAATCTCTTGCTCTCTTCCACAGCATGTCCTTCTCCCTTCACCCCCAACCGGTCGCGGCGGATGGCTGCCCCTCCCTGAGCCTGGTTCCGCCGGAGGTTTCTTCCTGTTAAAAGGGAGTTTTTCCTTCCCACTGTTGCCAAGTGCTTGCTCATAGGGGGTCGTTTGATTGTTGGGGTTTCTCTGTATTATTGTAGGGTCTTTACCCTACAATATAAAGCGCCTTGAGGCGACTTTTGTTGTGATTTGGCGCTATATAAATAAAATTGAATTGAATTGAATTGAATCAAGTGAGACATTCAGTAATAAAGAGTTTTTATTTTTCTGATTTTACTCTGTATACATGGTATGTATTAAGTACCAGTAAAAGTTTTATATGCATGTTTTGTTTTGTTTTTTTAAATTATCGATAGTCCCAGTAGATCAAAGACAATTATGTTGAGTTAATGCAATGTGACTATATGCTTTGGGATTTAATTAACACAGCTTAGTTAGATTTACTTAAAACATATAATTACGATTAATTGTATATGACTTTTCCCATTTAAACAACTGAGTTTTGTGGGACCGGTTGCCATAACTTGAATAAGTAAATACAACATTTCACTTCTTAGAGTGTGGTAAATTGAAAGCTTCACCTTTCGGCTCTGCTCTCCCTTCACCACAGCGACACACTGCAGGTTGGTACTTATCCATGAGAGACTGAAGTATTTCTCTAAGCTGCCATAAGGTAACTTAGCCAAAGTTACTGTCCTTGGTTTACAACATTTCTTTATCATATGTCCACTGAGTGACAGATCTCCCTCATAGCCCTATACATATTTAAATATAAAGAAAAAGCATGATGAGAAAGTCCTCAGTCTCCGTGGTTGCAATAAAAGCATTGTAACGGAAGCCAACTTGCATCCAATTACATTTCCCACATAAAACTTACATTATTACTGTTCTATTTTTCTGTATGACTTTTACTGGCCTTTACCTGTACAGGTCCAGCTGCAGTGTTTCTGCTGGGCCTGTTTTTATAAGTGAAGCTGAAATAAAGAGTGATCAGGGGTTATTTGACGCTGGTTTTTGAGAGCCTTGCAGAAAAAGAGGCTGGATTTGCTGTACTGCTCTAAAAGGTAGTGATTCCCAACTAGCAGACGTGAGCAGTTGACAGAGATGAGTGCTGTGGCTGAAATAAATTGCAGACCTGTCAACTAGAATAAACCGCAGAGCTTACTGGCAAACTGTCCCCAACAGTATGAGTAAAGAAGCTGCTGTGTGAATGACAATTACATCACCATGGATGGAAATAGAAAATGTTCCTTCTAGTTCTGTATGATGCAAAACAATTATTCAGTAATGTGTTTCCAGTGTCTGTTTTCTCAGAAATCAAAGTCTCACACTGTAAGAAAGTTTATTCACAGGAAAGTACTGGTGATAGATTTGCCATTTTCAAACTTATTTTACAGTGTTTTGCTATGTAGAATATGCTGTCTGCTTTACCTACTTTTTGGTTGCCAGTATTCTGTTATGTTAGTGTTCCTACTGTAATCTATGCCATTTATTCCTGTAAGTTGTACTAGAATACTGTTGATCTATATTAATGAAACACAATATCTTGATGTCCTTGCCAGTGTACCTGAAATTTAGTATCTTGTCTTTATTTAACTCTGATCAGGTCTAATTAATCACTACAGGTATCTCTATCATAGTGTCCCATTGTTACCTTAACCTTAATACTCTTCTTGGCCAAACATAAACTGGAAACCATATCATACATCCACAACACATCAAACCTGAAACACATAATAACAAAAACACTACTAAGGTATAGAAGTGTGAGAGTGCATACCTCTGCTAAAATTCCCTACATGCATTAAGTGAGTCCCTGGATCTAGAAGGATATCAGGATTTGTTTCTAATATTTTCTTAAGATCACAACAATGTCAAAATTTTCAAGCAACTTTCCTTCTGCAACTTTTTGAGCTATCTTGATAACGAGTCAAACATATAACCTCCTATTTGTTGGGAGTAATCAATGACTTAACTTCTATTAATGAAATTTCATGAGTCTTTGTGCCCATCAGCAGGTAGGCTGTGTCATATTTTAGTATATAAAAGAGTAAAATGTTACTCATAGATGTAAGGTAAACCTTACAATAAACATTGTTGACATTTTGCATCCAGAATGTGCTACACAATGGAAAGGATTCACAAAAGAAATCAAGGCTGGGCATACAGAGGTTGGAATTTACCATCCTGATGATGCTTCCAGGATTGGACTTGGCATAGTAGCAGGAATAGTCATAAGGATGTTTCATAATCCTACACGCTCTGGTTCTGCTCCTGCTGGCATATAAGTCCTGCAGAATGGGGAGCACAGATCCAATGGTACGTGCAGCTGAGCTGTCTGAGCTGGTTAAGCCATTGCATCTTCTTTTCCCGCCAGGATCTGTGTGTGTGTTTGTGTGTGTGTGTGTGTGTGTGTGTGTGTGTGTAGCAAGTCAACCTCTGTGATGTGGACTCCCAGGTATACCTGAAGTTCGTCACCTTCTCCACAAACGTCCTGTTCCTCCTCTGGGGTGTGTACCTCCTCTGCTGCTGCTTGTAAAGTCACAACTTTGTTTTGTGTTTGTTTTTGTTTTTGTTTTTTTCCTGATGTTTAGTAAGACACAGATCTGTAAGACACAGATACCTTCACATAAACGTCTTCTGGTTCCATATGCACTATTTCAGCAGCTAGAGATTTTATTCAAAGCTATAATTTTAACTTAGCTGTATCTTATTAACCATTGTTGCCTTCCTACCCTACGTTTTTACTAATCCCAATTCCAAAAAGGCTTGGACACTATGAAATTTAAACAAAAACATACTGCAGTGATTTGCAAATTTCATGAACCCAGATTTGATTCATATAGAACATAGAAAACATATCAAATATTTAAAAAGAGAAAATGTGCCATTTTAAGAAAAAAATAAGGTCAATTTGAATTTGATGGCAGCAACATCTCAAAAAAATTGTGACATGGCCATGTGTAGCATCCCCTCTTCTTTTAACAGCAGTCTGTAAACATCTGGGAACTGAGACCAGCTGCTGGACTTTTGGGAGAGGAATGTTGTCCCATTTTCATTTCATAATGCTCCAAATGTTTTCAGTTGGTGAAAGGTCTGGACTGAAGGCAGGTGAGCCTCTGCCCAGCTTTACTTCTGAGAAACTCTGACTCTCTAAGATCTTCTCTTTATACCCAATCATGTTACTGACCTGTTGCCAATTAACCTAATCAGTTGAGAAATGTTCCTCCAGCTGTTTCTTTGTAGTATGACTTACTTTTTCAGTTTTTTATCTCAACTTTCCCAACTTTGCTGACACCTGTTGCTACCATCAACTTGATCTTATGATCTTATTATTTTCTTAAAATGATGCATTTTAAAATTTGATATGTCTTCTATGTTCTGTTAAATAATATAATATAATAATATAGTAATATCTGTTAATAAAATATATACAGGTTTATGAGATTTCCAAATCATTGCATTCTGTTTTTATTTACATTTTACAGTGTCCCAACTTTTTGGAATTGGGGTTGTATTTAGTAGTCCATATGCTTCCTTGCATGATCAATGTTTAGGCTACTAGGTAAAAGGAAAAGCTACTTGTTTTCTTTAGCCAGTTCACATTAAACGTAAACTTGTGACTTGTAGAAAAACTGGCCAATCAACTTGCCCGACTTAATTTTACACTAACCTGGGGCCATAAAATGATCTAAATTGAGATTAATGCTAATTTTGAGGCAGGTGTTTCTGGATCTCAAAGCATGGTCAGAGTAGGTTTAACAGAAAACCAAAAATGATGAACAATGATCTATACACTGAAGTTGTCAAGAGGCAGCAGATCCAGACATTTTGATAGCCTATAATACAAATCCAGACATTTCCCTCTGGTATTAAAACACAGAGTGAACAAGTGAAACATAGAACCTCTAACTGTAGGAAAATAGCAGCAAATTTCAGTTAAATTACGCAGCAGCAATGAAGTGCTTGCACCTGAACACACCTTTAAAGTGCTGCTGTTGGTTGTTGTTATTCAATAATTTTGGAGTTTATGAGTCTCTAAATCCTGTCCAGATCTTTCAGCTACAACAATTACTGACTGACACCAACTCTCTTGATAGAAATATTTTACTACCGGGAGAAAATCATTAATATACTTATGTATTGTCTTGATGCTAAACTTTTAAACTGAAAAAATAATAAACTAGTGTAAAGTGTAATTTTATAGTGAAGAACAAAATATAATAGCATGAAAAGGATAATAGAACATAGTTGCTCTAGCCATAACATATTCATAACACCTGCTCCAAAGCAGAGAAATGTCAGACTGTTATGTATAAACATCAAACACATGCCGGCGCAGATTGAAAGAATAGAGTTTCGTTCTTTTCTGTCACTTATAAGCTATATAGTAGAATAACAGATGTTAAACAACTGTTATGGTGAAATAATTTAGGATTGTGATATTTCCTTTCTCTTTTTATATAAAAAATATTATCATTTACAGTTGTGGCTGACTGCTATTCATGGGAAATATAGAACTTCACTGGCAAACATAACTGCATAGACCTAGGCTTGTCACTTACATTACTGTTCCAAATAACCTCTATTCTCAAAAACAAAAGAGATATCAACATTGGTTTGGGATAAAACCATGAATCTTTCAGGTGCTTTCTTCACATAACACTGCACCCTACTTTAGACTAGTGTCAATCCTGTCTTAAGGTCAAACCATTTAACACATCACTTCTACAACACTGGCTATAATAGCTAAACATGATTGATGTGGCTATCCTTTTCAAGATGGTTGTTTTATTTTTTTTTATTGATTACATTCACTCCTCATCAATTAGCATTTGTCACTCTGTTGCTTGCTGTATTATTATTACGATTATTTACCATTAGATATACCAAGCCAGCAGTTTGTCTGAATACAGGCAGTTTTTGTTTTGGCTTCGTCTTAATTCAATTGGCCTGTGGCTGTGTCAAATGCACTATTAGTGGATGGGATGAGTTAATGTGCTTTTTTCACGTTTAATAAGTGTAGTACCTGAGCGCAGCATATTGTTTTACTTCCACTGGAAATCTACATTGCATTTGTGGTCCCTAGTGGTGGTCCCTACTCTCTTAAAAGAAGACTTGAAATACTGGATGCATTTAGAGGTCTAGACCCAGTATATGCCAAGTGAAAATAACATTTCACCCTTCTGGCACTAATGCATTCATGGCTTGACCTACTGAGTTCCCTGCTGAGACTCAATTTGTCATAGCCTATGGTTTGACAACTACACTTTGACTATAAAATGCAATTCAGCCATGCACGTCTTTACAGTTTATTAATCTTTAAAGAGTGTAAGTGAATCATTTTCTTTGGAAAGAATCCTGGCTGTTGAGATTAGTTTCCCTGCAGCTCCAAAAGAATTTTAAATTTTAGAAACCTGCATGCACTAAGTGACTAGTTTCTCACTTCTACACACTTCTATCAGTGAGTACCTTTGTTCTCATAGGTACTGAGCTTAGGCCACAACTTTTCACAGGCCTGAAGCCAGCAAAGACAGGATTAAGGGTTTTCTTCAAAGGTGACGTTTACAGAGGTTATTTTCTTGAGAAACACAACATTACACTAAAACTGTACACTAACAGTATGCACACTGCTTGCATATCATGCTGTGCAGACATATTTACTTAAACACATATTTGGTGACGCATATACATGCACATAGTCTACAATAGAATGATTTACATTCAGACCATTGCTTACATCTCTCAAAATGGTCAGCAAGTACGATCGGAGTTGCTGACACCATTTTGAGTCTTACCTTGTGAAAATCATTATTTCTACCTCAGAGCAGAAAAATAATGCATAGCAATGAAAGATATTGATCTCAAGGTAAGGGATGCAGTTACACTACAAAAGACTAAAAGGTGCATTAGAGCATTGCAATTCTTTAAACTGACTTCAATGCCCAACATAATGAAAGTCTTACTTTTACTTCTTGTGCATGATATACAATAGTATTTTTGAAATACAACCTTGGGTAGCAATATTTGAATTACTATAGCGTTTAATTGGAAGATAATTATTAATTATTTCAAAAACATATTTAAACATCAAAAATACTGAAGTATGATTTTTTTGGTATAGCTTGCACTATGCAGTACTTACTATCCCAGCTGACACAGGGTACATGCCAGAGAGGCACCGGTCCAGCACAAGGTCAGGGTAACACTTACGGGGCATAATTCTTTATGACTAGTACAGCCTGTATATGTACTGTAGGACCTTGGTTTGGGGCGAAGGTTCATTTTCCAATAGGACAATCATCAGAATCAAAATCAGAATACTTTATTAATCCCAGAGAAAATTATGTGGTCACAGTTGCTCCAGGACAGTAAGAAAAGTAATTAACAAGTTAAAATACCAAAATATTACAAAATTACAAAATATTACAAATAACAACAACCCTAAGCACACAGCCAAGATAACAAAGGAGTGGTTTTGGGACAACTCTGTGAATGTCCTTGAGTGACTCAGTCAGAGACTTGAACCCGACTGAACATCTCTGGTGAGATCTGAAAAAGGCTGTGAATACTTATGTACATGTTATATTTTTGGTTTTTATTTCTAATAAATTTGCAAGACTTTCAAGCAAACGTTTTTCACTTTGTCATTATGGTGTATTGTGTGTAGAATTTTGAGTTGAAAAATAAATTTTATCCATTTTGGAATAAGGCTGTAACATGACAAAATGTGGAACAAGTGAAGCACTGTGCAAACTTTCTGGATGCACTGTATAAGCAAACAAGACCAGAAGTCAGGAAATAAATCAAGAAAGCAGAAAAATCTAAGTTAACTATTCTGTACTTTTTTTTTTAATACAACAGTGTGCATAAGCTTGATCATCCCTGAGCACTGCACACAGGTTAAGATTAAACCATCAAAGAAGGCAACTGAAACTGTTGAAGGATGTGATAGAGATGACTTGATACAGTACATTATGACAGAACATAAATATCAGTTCAGCAGAATTACTGTAGAAACCCTCAAACATGTTATATTTGCTGTACTCCATAACAGCAATGAATAGCCTCCTGTGTAATGTAAAGCACATAAACATGTACACCTCAGGCCTTTGAAATCCCCCATAAGTATAATAAAGCAGTACAGTTATACTGTTGAAACATACTATCAGCTTATTATTCAGTAAAGGCCGTGCTGTCTGGCTGTAGTAGGTTGCTGCCTCTGCATTATTATTTGCTGTTGTTGTGGTGGAGTGACATGGATACAGCTGTCACTGTAGATGTTCCACCACTAGGATTTGGGAGGGGACAAAGGTTTCTACTATTTTGAAACAGTATATATAATATATAATATTTTGTACTTTTTGTACTGCATTCCCAAAGAGGCAAAGTAGAAACGGAATTGTTGTTTTGTCGATTGTCACAAAAGGCTGTACCTAACTGCAACAGTTATGGGTCTTTGCCAAAGTAATAATGTGGGATATGGAACCTTTAAGCTACTACAAAACACTGATTCTTTTGCTATATTTCCACGGAGGGAAAAAAAAAAAGATTTTTCTATGCATTTCTAAATGTCTAAGAGACTCACGGAAAATTCAACTCAACACTAAAAACCAAGTCCCTTTATTGCAACCAATGAGAAACAACAAAAAAAATGCAAAAGTACTTGAAAAAGGCAAGAGCACTTTGACAGTTATGCAGTGCAGCAACCATTTTGTTTGATAGAAGAAAGATGTCCATTGCCAATCATTCCAAAAATAAAAAATAAAAAACCCAAACCATACATCAGTAGAAATATTGTGATTCACAGCCATTGAAACCACAGTCAGGAGGCAGAACAATATTGGATAAACATGCCTGACACTATCTAACCCAGAGTTACGAATATTTCTCTAGATTCATTCATGTGAATGACTCTATAAGGTCTAGTGACATTCTTTTATCATTCATTTGTATATCCAGCACAACATTGATAGAATGGTGATGTTTACCAACATGACATTATGTTGTGCAATATGTTATGATTATATTTATGATTCAGGATTCCCAGAGGAGGGTTGTTTAGATGTTCAATGTAATAATACTAGGCTGGGTTGACATTTATGAATCCTGTTTTCATCCTAGTTTATCCTGTATGCAGTTTTGCATATTGCACCTTTAAAAGCTGCTACTTTATATTTTTCTTATGCCTGTGCTGACACATCGGCTACTGCAATAATGTGCTCCTTTTATATTGCGAGTATTTTGTTTATTTACTGCCTGCCGCTATACAACAATAAAGTGAAACCCTGTGATTGGTCACATCTCCCTTTAGTTTTGAGTAATTTGTTCAGGCATGAGAAATAAGGTAAAACTTGAAACTGTGGTTAGCCAGAAGAATTGTTGAGCTGCACAGACTATACAGCTGGATTAGTCCTGCCTGCTTTATTATGTGAACTTGTTAATTGTAGCGTAACTTGTAAAAGGCTGTGATAAACAGAAGTTACAATAATTGTTGGTCAAATATACAGTACTGTGTAAAAGTCTTGAGCCACTCTTCATTTCTTTATATTTTGCTAGGAAAATGGGAAATAGGTCCAGCTATTTATTGATACATGTGCAAACATACATGGAAAAACAGTACATAAGGCAAAAACAGAGTCTGTAAAAAGAAAGGCATGAAAGTCAATATTTGGTATGACCATCTTTTTTCTTCAACACAGCCTGAACTCTCTTAGGCAGCTTTTGTGTAATTTCTTTAAGTAGTCTTCAGGAATAGTTCTCCAGGCTTCTTGAAGGACATTCAAAGCTCTTTGGATGTTGGCTGCCTTCTGTTCTGTTCTCTGTCAAGATGATCCCACACTGCTTCAATAATGAGGTCCGGGCTCTGGGGAGGCCAATGACACATAGTGTTTCATTTTGTGTTTTACTATATAGATATGCTTTTACTGTGTTTGCAATGTGTTTGGGATCATTGTCATGCTGGAAAATGAAGCTGTTGCCAATCAGATGCTTTCCAGATGGTATTGTATGGTGGGTCAAAATCTGATGTTACTTCTCTGCATTTATGATTCCATCAATTTTGACAAGACCAAAACAATGACAGAGCCTCCCCTGTGTTTTATAGACTGTAGACACTCACTGTCGTACCTCTCACCTGACCTCCTCTGTACTTACTGACAGCGATTTGAACCAAAAATTTCAAATTTGGATTCATCACTCCATAAAACCTGTTTCCACTGATTTCCAGTCCAGTACTTGTGTAATTTGGCATACCTCAGCCTTTAATCCCTGTTTCTGTTCTTTAAGAATGGCTTCTTGACAGCCACCCTTTCACTGAGACTATTTTTGATGGGGCTTTAGTTATCAGAAGATGGACCAACTGAAGAGTCAGATGCATCTCTCAGGTCCTGTGTCAGGTCTTTGTTAGATTTTTTCCTATTTCTTGAGGACATGATTTCCAGATACTGTTTATCTGCTGAAGATAGTTTTTAGGCCTGCCACTTCTTCTTTTGTCCTCCACTTGTCCAGTTTCCTCAATTTTTTAAGAACACACTCTACAGCATGCCAAGATGTAAAGTTTTCAGTTAAACCTTATTGTTGCAAAAATATTATTGTATGGCTGTCAAACTGTTGGTGTTTTCCAGAGATTCAACTGAAGAAATGGGAGCAAATTATATGTTTTGTGACAGTCTACTAGTAACAAAGTGCCTAAAGAGACAACCAAAAATTGGTTCTTTGCTAACTGGTCTGTTATGTCTAAACACAACAATGGTTCATCCCTTGAGTTAATTGCCTTTTTTATGCTTGAATGATTCATAGGTCAGTGTTAACGTGGTTCAAAAAAAAAAAAAAAAAACATCCATCCATCCATCCATTCATCCATTTTCTTCCACTTATCCGGGGCCGGGTCGCAGGGGCAGCAGCCTAAGCAGAGAAGCCCAGACCTCCCTCACCCCGGCCACCTCCTCCAGCTTATCCGGGGGAACACCGTGGCATTCCCAGGCCAGCCAAGAGATATAATCTCTCCAGCATGTCCTGGGTCTGTCCTGGGCCCCGGTGGGACATGCCTGGAACACCTCACCCAGGAGGCATCCTTGTCAGATGTCCGGTCAGGGTAGGGACGTAGATCAACCGGTAAATCGAGAGCTTCGGTTTTACGCTCAGCTCTCTCTTTACCACAACAGACCAGTACAGCGTCCGCATCACTGCAGCCGCAGCCCCAATCCATCAGTCAATCTCCCGCTCCCCCTCCCCTCACTCGTGAACAAGACCCTGAGATACTTAAATTCCCCCACTTGGGGCAGCTACTCGTGCCTGACCCGGAGTGGGCACTCCATCCTTTTCCGACTGAGGACCATGGCCTCGAACTTGGAGGTGCTGATTCTCATTCCTGCCGCTTCACACTCAGCTGCGAACCGCTCCAGTGCGAGCTGGAGGCCACCACCTGATGAAGCCAACAGAACCACATCATCTGCAAAAAGCAGAGATGAGATCTGAGACCACCAAACTGGAAGCCCTCCACCACTTGGCTGCTTCTAGAAATTCTGTCCATAAAATTTATGAACAGAATCGGTGACAAAGGGCAGCCCTGGTGGAGTCCAACACCCACTGGGAACGAGTCCAACTTATTGCTGGCAATGCAGACCAAGCTCTTGCAACAGTTGTATAAGGACCAAATAGCTCATAGCAATGTGCCAGACATCCCATACTCCCGAAGCACCTCCCACAGAATATTCTGAGGGACGTGGTCGAATGCCTTCTCCAAGTCCACAAAACACATGTAGACTGATTGGGCAAACTCCTACGCACCCTGGAATATCCTCGAGAGGGTAAAGAGCTGATCCAGTGTTTTGCGACCAAGACGAAAACCGCATTGTTCCTCCTGCATCCAAGGTTTGACTAACGGACGGACTCTCCTTTCCAGCACCCTGGCATAGACTTTCCCGGGGAGGCTGAGGAGTGTGATCCCTCTCTAGTTGGAGCACACCTTCTGGTCCCCCTTCTTAAAGATGGGAACCACCACCCCGGTCTGCCAATCCAGAGGTACTGCACTAGATTTCCACGTGACATTGTAGAGGTGCGTCAACCAAGACAGCCCTGCAACATCCAGAGCCTTCAGGAACTCAGGGCGAACCTCATCCACCCCAGGAGCCCTGCCACCAAGGAGTTGTTTAACTTCCTCAGTGACAGGATGCAGACTGAGTGAGAATGTGGAAGACCCAAATGCAGACACTCTGAAGCAGGATAGCTTAACAAAAGACAAGTCGATTTTTTGACTGATTTCCAAATGCAGAAAACAAAATATTAAAGAAACAGAAAACTTCAAACCTCAGGATCTAAACCAGGAGACACAGGAGCTAGGAACACTGGGAAATGAGCAGACAATCCGACAAAGGACATGGGGAGAGTAAGACAATAAATACACAGGCAGGTGATTAGGGGAAGTGGAGACAAATGGGAACACAGCTGAACTGAATACACTTAATGATGCAGGGGTAAGCATAACTGAACATGATTCACACAGGAAAAGAGACTATCACAATAAAATAGGAAGCACAGACAGACTACGACACACAAACTTGACATAAACAAAAGGGAAACATGGAGGGATGGCTGAGTGGGGAAAACAAGACAGACTACAGAGACAGGGCCCAGAGGGACCAGACAGATATAGGGACACAACTGGGGAGACGGAGACAAGACTAACTTCATTCAGGACGAGATACAGAGAGACAAGGGCAGAGACCAGAACATAGGGAGGCGAGAATACAACGGGAAACACACATGAGGACATGACTGACTGGGGGGAGACAAGACGAACACAGAGACGGGACAAGACAAGCGAACATAAGAGAGGCAACAATACATAAGAGACTCAAGAGAAGCAAAATAACTAAAATCCAGAAGTAAACGAGATGTGAACCAAAAGCTTAGAGTAAAACTAGGAAATTCAGAAATTAAACAAAACTCAAAACACTGGGTCCAAAACCCAGGGATCCTAACACCTCTACAGAAGGAGTCGGTAGGATTAAGGAGGTCCTCGAAGTATTCCTTCCACCACCTGACTATATCCTATCCTCAGTTGAAGTCAGCAGCACCCCACCTGCACTATATACCGTGTGAGTAGAACACCGCTTTTCCCTCCTGAGTTGCCTGACGGTTTGCCAGAATTGCTTTGAGGCAGTTCAAAAGTCTTTTTCCATGGCCTCACCAAACTCCTCCCACACGAGTTTTTGCTTCAGCCACTGCCTGAGCCGCGTTCCACTTTGCCTGCCAGTACCCATCAGCTGCTAGTCCCACAGGCTAACCAAGCCCGATAGGACTCCTTCTTCAGCTGGATCATCGACCAGCGACCTAGGGTGTCCTGGTGCCTCGTGCACTTATGGACACCCTTATGTTCAAACATGGTGTTCATTATGGATAAACTGTGGTTTGCACAGATGTCCAGTAACAGAACACCACTCGGGTTCAGATCAGGCAGGCTGTTCCTCCCAACCACGCCCCTCCAGGTCTCACTGTTGTTTCACACATAAGTGTTGAAGTCTCCCAGTAGGACAACAGAGTCTCCAGGTGGTACCTAGCCGGTACCTCTCAACCTCACGCACTAGCTCAGGCTCCTTCCCCACCAGAGAGGTGAAGTTCCATGTCCCAATCGCCAGCCTCGGTAGTTGGGGATTGGTCCACCAAGGTCTCCACTCTTGGCTGCCATCCGACACACACTGCACCCGACCCCTACGACACCTCCTGCAAGTGGTGGGCGTACAAGAGGGCAGGTCCATGTTTCCTCTTCGGGCTGCGCCCGGCCAGGCCCCATGGGCTAAGGCCCAGCCACCAGGCGGTCTCCCTCAAGCACCTTCCCCAGGCTTGGCTCCAGGGCTGGGCCCCGGTAACCCTATCCCGGGCAGGGTAAACTGTTCCCTTGCTCTTGCACTCATAAGGGTCTTCTGAATCGCTCTTTGTCTGGTCCCTCACCCAGGACCAATTTGGCATGGGAGATTGTACTGGACATTGTACTGGACCATTCCTCTGAAAATGGTCAGGTACAAAAAGTGGACTTAAAATGATTAAAAAAACAGCCAAAAGAAAAGCTTTAAAAGTTTGAAGAACTATTGCTCAAGACATTTCAAAAATTACAAGAAAGTCTGGTTCCATGGAAACAATATATAAAGAAATGGGGGTTGGCTCAAGACTTTTGCACATTACTACAATGGCAAATATCAATCATACTTTTGTACTGTTAACAATTCATTATCAATAACTACGAGTATTGTAACGGTCATGTTGTGATATCACTCCTCAAAACAAAGGTTCTTGTAGTTATACACAACCAGACTAAAAAGGAATATGACACAGCTGCACAGACAGCTTATTGTTGTTTTATTTATCCCAGAAAAACATAATGCCTGACCATAAAATTTATATATAGGTGTAAAAGCACATTTGATTTAGTTTGTCTTACCTGATTTTCTGCTAAGTGGATTAAATGGAAGAGGTTCACCTTCTAAAAAGGTACTTGTAAGCTCTTTAACACCCTGAACATTTTCAGGATCTATTTTGTATCCCCTATTCCTCAAGAAATATCACCAAAATGGTAATAGCAACAAAATATAAAAACTGCAGGGCACTTTTAGAAGTCCCTTTAACCTCTACATTCAATTCACTGGAATTACACAGACATTCAGCTTTTAAGTAACAGTCTTCAAAATGTGATCCAGTTAGACACCCTTGAAAACTGAAAAGAAAATCTCTTTTTATTCCAGTTTATTCACCGGTGCCAGTTATCTAATGATTGTCTTCTTCAGAGATAGAATAGTTACACTAATCACAGCTTCATCCTCTCTAATTTTATAAATGAATATGCTCTTACTGTTAGGGAGTATGGCCTATTTCTAATAGTCCCAGGCTTGCTCACCACAGACCGTAATGTCTCTCATGACAGTAACGAAAGTTACACTATCATTCAGCTTCACTTTCAAAAGTAAACAGCACTGAAAACTAGAGTTGTGTGTGTAAATCATAAATTATTCTGTTGTTTTATTCAGTTTGTAGTTATGACAATGTTGTAGTTTTGTATCAAGTGAAGTAATTTCATCACTATTCAGTCATAATTAAATTAAACAGACAATAACAGTGAGTGAATGAGTGTAAAAAGCTGTCACACCTTTAATTACACATCAGAGATACTGGATGTCTCTAACTTCATAAAAAGAACTGCAGACCTCTTGGCATATTGTCGCAAACCACTCCACCTCTTCCTACTCCTATTACTCCTCTTACCACTACTCCCACTACTCCTACTACCACTTGAAGTTACACCAAATAAAAAGTCAGTATTAATTAATGCAGTTACGTACCTTGCCTTTAGAGATAATGAGGGCACTGTAGGCAGTAAGCCTGACACGCTCCTGTTTGCCGTTCATATTATCAGCAGATAATTAAAATGTTTAATCCACTGCTCAGTCTTTGGACTTCTGCTTTTCTTTTCCTTTGATTTTGAAAGGCTAAAGAAGGACACACACTCTCCAATGCACACACATTCAGCCATTTGGAAAAAGGAAGAGCACAGAGAAAAAAAGAGAGTACAAAGCAGTGAGTAAAGAGAAACTGCAAGAAAAGTCAAAGAAAGAAACAATCAACATAATTATGGAGCAACATAAAGGAGACGTTTTGATTGCTGTCAGTCAGAGAGTCATACATGCAAGTAAACACTGCATGACTCCATATCATATGAATCCAAGAAGACAGCTGTATACTACAGAACAAAATTACATACAAGTTCAAATCAGTCCAAACAACAGCAGTGATTGGGCTCTTCATCATGGATGTTTCTGTAATTGCTGTTTATCTGTGTATTGTTGCAGTTGATGTTCACATCTATTGAGCAAGGACACAGTAAAACAAAACCACGTACTACACAATATAACTCTGGGATAAAGCAAATACTACTTTGTGAAGCTTTTTTGTTGAGGCTGCCAGAGCTGTTGATTAATGCCTGGGGTTGTAGTTCTGTGCTTTTGTTGTTGAATTGGATTGCATTATGTTCTGCAGGTGTTGATGTCATCCTGTCCACCCCCTGATGTGATGTACCTGAGTAAAAACACGAGCTTAATGTATAAAAATCACATCTAATTGAGCTATTGAGCTTTTTCTGCAAATCGCAAGTTGGATAATGACCTTTGTGTTTTATGCTTGAACCTCAAGTTGCTCTGTGTGAGACACTGAGCCGCAGGCACAAACACACAGGCTTTTATCTTTCCATGTGCCTTGCAGACAGGTTTTCATCTGTCCCCAGGCCTTCTGCTCCAGCTGAAAAAGAAGAGATGGGTGTTTCAAACAGACTATCCAAGACTGAAGGTCCGTCTGTGCAGCCAGAAGATTACTCCTTGGAAATTTAAACTTATTACTGAAATACATACCATACATTTCTATAAGACAGATTAAGGGTGACAACTTTATGAGGAGCTTGTCCTCATCCTCCTTTGAAATGTCAAATCCAACAAAAACTTCCACCGATCATACAGTGTCTTTAACATTTGCTTGAATCTTGACTGTTATGCTCAGCTCTTGCAACTTATTTTTTGGGAATGATGAATAATTTCTATGTGGAGTAAATTCAATACAATCATCACTAACATTCAGTTTTCACTCTAAAATCAGCAGGAATATTAAACATCAGAGCGCCTAAGGTGTACAAATTAGCTTTTATCTTTTAAACCACGTCTAACGACTTAGTGTAAAACTTTTTATGGGTGCTCATAACTGTGGGGTGGGGAATTGTCACACCTGTCTTTGCTGAAGGATGAGCTTTGCTGACAACTGAACCAATTCCATTTGTGGATAAACACTGAAATGCTCTTGAATCCTTTGGGAAAAGCAATTAACTTTGAGTGGCTTTTGAGCTGGGATTATGTTTTCCAAAGGTCAGGTGTGAACTTGGACTCTCAACAGAATGCAGTTAGTTAGTTAGTTAGCATTTTGGCCCCAGTAACACAGGCCTAGAGACCGGACATCTGGCAACCACTGGTCTCTAGGAAAAAATGCGTATTCCCCGACTGGTTGGAGAGTGGTTGCTGGAGATTGCTGGCAGTAACTGTGAAATCGATTGCTAAAGCCCCATTTTCTTAGGCCTAAAGACTGTTCAGTGACTCCTTGGCTACCACAGGTTGCCAGGGTAAAGTGTGGATTCTGCAACCAGTTTTTGAATGTCTCTTGATGCATGCTCAATAATCCAGGTAAAAGAATCCCAAAAAGCTGAATCTGTTCATCTGGACGTAGCGTTTTTAGTGGGAGAAACGTTTCGTCAACTTATCCAAGTGACTTCTTCAGTCTCAGCTGACTGCAGGATTCCCCAACCTTATAAACAGTACATTTGCATAATGACCGAAACCAGCACCACTGACTAACAATGGGCCATAAGGTCAGTTTCATGATCATTAGTATGCAAATTGTCATGTCCATTGATCAATGGCCATGAGTACCATTCACAGAGATTGGGGAATGGCTGCAATCACAGCATTGTAAGATGGTGAAAGATGCACCCATTGTTGGCAGTCACTAGCGTGAAACTGGTCTCAAAGAGGTATACAGAGCTGCACCAAAAATCTCTGTGCAATTGCTTTGATTGTTAGCAGGTTACCACAATATCCAGTAGTTTGCATGGAAGACACCTACCTGGCTGCAAACACTTGCAAAATATTTTGCCAAATAGTAGTGAAACTATGAAAAGTGCAACGCAATCCAGAAACGGAGACTGTTCTCCTTCAAAATAAAAGTTGCACTTTTCTCTGTTTCCAGGTTGTGTTGCACTTTTTTAAGTTTCACTGTATGTAATAATCTCAAATAATGATAACTATATATAGTCTTATATTTTAATTCTGATATAAATATTTCTGTTCCTCATTTGATCTAAATTTACATTTAGATTTTGTAAAAGCATATTCAGTTATATTTCTTTAGTGTCTTGTCTGGAGTTTTAGCAATATGGGTCGAAGACGTAACAGGATACACTTGGGGCATAGTGTAATATGTTGCTTTCTGGAATTGATTTATTGATTGATTATACCCCTTTTTGAGGTGTAGTGGGGTATAGTCTAATATATATAATAACCTAATAAATGATACAGTTCGGTACAGTACATTTGTAGTTTCAAAAATGACAAAATTATGATTAATTACAACCATCCATATCAACAGATAATTAATTAATTAACAATTAAAAAACATAATTTTTTACATTGTAAATACCATTTTGACAAACACTCTTGAGATACTCATAATAAATCAGATTGCTTAGTTGGTGCAGATTCAGACACAATGTTTCTCTTTTAAATAATGTGCCTGAGGGCATGGATGTAACAACAAGGATGCAATACAAACCAAGAAAACACTGGGGTGAATACAGGAAACATACAAGCATAGCTCCAGATGAACATTGTTATTTTGTTGTGTAGAAGACACCACAGCAGAGATCTCACACGGGAAACAAATAAGTGACGCCTCAGGGTGGAGGTGCTACCTGCAAACAAGTGCTAGTCACTGGGGAGAGGAACACTACAGAATATGCTCAAGAAACCATCTAGATGACTGAAAGAGGAAGTTAAGACAGTGGTTCATCTTCTTATTTACTGGAGGTAAAACCCATGGGAATGCACCCATCATCAGAGCAGTGGCAGTGGAAAAGTAATTAGGCCTTCCCCTGAGAGCATTTGCATTAATTGGAATTATTCGAGGGCGTCATAGGAGGTCAAAGGGAGAGTAAAAGAGAGCCAATTAAAAATAAAGTGAAAGACAAACCTTTACAAAGAAAGTGTTTCTGATAAACAAATCCGGCATCATAGAGATTTTTTAAAGACTCCTTTTTGTCTTTTATTATGACATTGAATTAATTTTAATGCACTGCAGCTTATTTTGAATCCATTTTTACTTCCAGATTATCAAGATCAGTAATTTAGCCCCAGGCAAGATGGGAGAGCGCATCATTTGCCAAGGCCATTGCCCTTTTTGCGATTTTAAAGAAAGTGATTTGGATCAGCACCAAAATTTAATGGGTTTTTTCCTCTGCCCGTGCCCCATTTCTTCATCGGGTTTTGTTAAATTCTGCCGACAGATAATTAGACAGACAGAAAAAAAGTGTGCCACGAACATACCTCTCAATGTATGTAAGTCTGAAATATGAAAAAAAGAGAATTAATTACTGTTGTGTTTTAGGTACCTATTAGGGGTTATAGAAAATCTGAGCAGACATTACTACAATCAATATGTTAACAAGGGACTGCATGACTTTAAGTTCTATTTTACAGGGATTTCTTGTACTAACAAAAGTAATTATGGTATCTTCCAAACTCTGCAGTTCCCCTCAGGTCATGTTTCAGCTCACTGTTTTAATTGTCTGGTCTGCAACGCTGCTTTTTCTGGCTCATTCTTTTATGTGTCTGCCAAGAAAGTAATGTTTTCACTGTGTTTGTTCATTTCTCTGTCTGCCTGTCAGCAGGGTTATCCAAAAACTGCTAGGCCAATTTCCATTAACCTCATATAGGTGAAGCGTGGCGGGCTAGGAATTTTTATTTCCACTTTTAAAATTTTTTTTTAACATTGTGAGATAGCAGGTTAGACTTGATGCAAATCTGTGCTAATCAGTGTGCCTTTAGTAAACCTATAGATATAGTAAGACCTAAGAATCAACATAACAATGCTACTTGTTATTTTAACCTACAGTTGTGCTCATAAGTTTACATACCCTGGCAGAATTTGTGATTTTTTTTTGGCCATTTTTCAGAGAATATGAATGATAATACAAAAGCTTTTCTTTCACTCATGGTTAGTGGTTGGTACTTTTCATCATAGGCCTTGTTGACTCCTCTCCAAATGTAGCGTTTATGGTTGTGGCCAAAAAGTTCAATTTTGGTCTCATCACTCCAAATAACTTTGTTCCAGAAGTTTTGAGGCTTGTCTCTGTGCTGTTTGGCATATTGTAAACGGGCTGCTTTGTGGCATTGGAGTAGTAATGGTTTTCTTTTAGTGACTCAACCATGCAGCCCATTTTTCTTCAAGTGCATCTTGAAACAGCCACACCACTTTTTTTCAGAGTCCTGTATGTCTGCTGAAGTTATTTGTGGGTTTTTCTTTGCATCCCGAACAATTTTTCTGGCAGTTGTTGCTG
>VUQS01025668.1:4325-19584 GCA_015108495.1 Heterochromis multidens | reverse complement strand
ACAGACACCCTCTCTACTTTTAAGATTAGGCTTAAAACTTTCCTTTTTGATAAAGCTTATAGTTAGGGTTGGATCAGGTGACCCTGAATCCTCCCTTAGTTACGCTGCAATAGGCCTAGGCTGCTGGGGGTTTCCTATGATGCACTGAGTATTTCTCTTTCTCTCACCGTGTTTTTACACCTCTCTGCATTTAATGAGCTATTATTAATCTCTGGCTCTCTTCCACAGCATGTCCTTCTCCCTTCACCCCCAACCGGTCGCGGCGGATGGGTGCCCCTCCCTGAGCCTGGTTCCGCCGGAGGTTTCTTCCTGTTAAAAGGGAGTTTTTCCTTCCCACTGTTGCCAAGTGCTTGCTCATAGGGGGTCGTTTGATTGTTGGGGTTTCTCTGTATTATTGTAGGGTCTCTACCCTACAATATAAAGCGCCTTGAGGCGACTTTTGTTGTGATTTGGCGCTATATAAATAAAATTGAATTGAATTGAATTGAATTGAATATACTTTTGAGAAGTAATGCAGTCCGCCCAAGCTGACGGAATGGAAAAATAAAAAAGGTTCACTCCCTTGTGTCACTCTACCTGGGTTGTTTTCTCAGGAACCGTTTTTTTTTTTTTTCCACCTGGGGGCAGGTGCTAACAGCCAGGCAGGTAAGTAATGACACCTGTTTCCACCTGCTGGGTCGCAGTTGCTCTCTGCCAGCAGTTGCCTCACTTCTCCCTTTTTAGCACAGTCCCACGTCCATTTGGAAGCGGATGGAGCTCTACACACACACACACGAACACAAACACGCTCGCATGCAATCACACACCCACGAGCCTGCAAATTTAGCCAAGTTATTTCATGGAACACTGAAGCACAAACAGTGAGCACAGAAGGTAGACTATATGCTGCAGAATGGCTGGTGAAAACAGATGGTAGGTCTACAGCAGCAAACATTTCCGGAGCCTTTGGGTTACTACTACGGATTGATAACCACCATGCTCACATTTAGTGACTCATGTCAAAGAAACAAATACATTTGTTTCCTAAGAATGAAAGAACAGGCTTCTGAAACAACAATTCAACCACAAAGAATGTCAGAGTTAACAGTTCCTTGAAGCCATGAGTCATGCTTTGTCAAATGTAAATAAACCCAGAAATATTAAAAATGTTTTTTTTTTTCTCCAGAGATAGTTAATGACAAAAAAGTTCAACTGGATGTTTCTCTATAATCTTACAAGGATTTATGAAACGTCCTTCAAAATCTTTTATAGTACACATTTTAGACCAACTTAATGGCATCACTGATATCAGGCTCTACACATTATTCTGCAAAGTGGAGGTGTAATCCAAATAATGTAATAGCCAGGAAACCTTTATAGTGGACCTGTTCTGGATTTATACATTTCCTTATTTTTGTGACACCATATTATATTATATTACACACACATATACGTGCACACACACACACACACACACACACACACACACACACACATTTATTAAACATGGCGAGTTTCAAAAGACTTAGAGACCCTGATGGAGACTTTGAGTCGATATGCATTGGTCTGTTTTGCTTGCTGAACTGCTCCAAGAATAAATCTGTTACATGATTTTATCCTAAACAGAGTGCCTCAACAACCCCCTTTTTTCAAATAATGTAGTCAGAGTATGTGCAAGTAATTCTTGCTATTCAAAAGCTCAGGATTCAGACTGCTCTAAATGTTTAGTGTTTCTGGCAGTTTTTTGGCTCAGTAAAATATGCGCATTGGCTCGGCAGGATGTCAGTGAGAGCAGGCAAGCTTAATATGGTCATCTCAGGCCATTTCTGGCTTTGAGTGCAGAAGCTACACCCACTGTTCAAGTCTTCTGTTTGTGAGAGGCATCCAATTAGAAGAAAGTTGCCTTAAAGGGAGGGGAATGGAAGTAAAAATGATTTGTTTAGGACAGGGGATGAACTGAGGGCCTACACCAAAGCAAAGTATGAGATAAACAAGAATTATTTTGAACTATGAATTGTGCAAAGCTACTTTATTAAAGACACATAATGAAAACATGACGATGGAAATGATCATAACTGTTCTCCTTAAAGAAACCTTAAAGGAGTTAAAGCTGACTCCAAACTGTGTCAAAGTTTCAATCCTCCTACACACAGGGTGCTCCTAAGAACTGGTTTGTGACTGACAAACCATAGGTGTGGCCAAAAAGTACATGTTTTGGCATGGAAAAGTTGCTAGCTGATGCAAACACTGCTTGAGGAACATAAATGACTCCTGACATTCTGAGTTCAAAGTGTTGATGCCTTCATGTGAAGGGCACAAACAATCTGGTATTCTTTAACGCTTGGTGTTGACAGGAGGCTGGGAGCCAAGCATTGGACACCTCAGCAAAAACATGCTTGACAGGACAGGGTGAGTGTAATAGATTTGAAGTTCTCCACTTGGAGCTGGAGAGTGTTAAATCACCATGGACATCGATATGGTGGTTTGGAAGGTTTGAGCAGTTTTTGGCTTTAGCTACACCGCTATGACTCTCCCAGTTATGAAAAACCAACTGCACAGTCCTCTGATCACCCCCCCGTATTCTTACCCCAGCTCAGTAAAGCAATCATCACAGCCCCGCGGTGCAAGAGCGTCTTAGCTATGGCAGATAAAGGCTGGGAGATTGTCAGTAATGACGGGTCCACCAGTGCTGAAACTTCCCAGAGCTGCTTGTTTCAGCAGTAATTACGATGGGGGAAATGGTGCACCGTGACTTGCTCTAAAAAGCTTACCAAGCCTTTTGCTTGTGATGCCGTGTCAACTTTTCTACGGTAGGCAAGTCAGTCGGATGAGTAAAAAGGGGACTTAAAAGCTAAACAAAACATGTGAAACAAAGAGGTAAAAAGCAGAGGCGGTACACTGTGTACTGAGTGATGTGGGAGCTGAGGAAAGGGAGGGGAAAAAAGGGAAAGGGCCTTGGAGTCTATGAATAGGGATGAGATTAGATCATTGATGCTCAGTGTTCTCCAATCACAGAAGTTGAAGAGTGAAATGATAAGACAGGTGAAAAGAAATACAAGAAAGAGGACAGACCGATGGGCTCTAAGAGGCAGGAGGAGTGATTGAAAATAACCGCAAACAGAAAGAAAGGACCGACAAGTGTATTTGTATGTGTGTCTGAAAAGGTTCAGCTGTACCACAATGAAAAAAGAATTTATCATCTTTCTTCCCAGTGCCACTTTCTCTGAAGCCGGCCCTCAGTAATCACCTTCTTCACCCTCTCAACTGCTTCATCCTCGCCTTCTGTTCTTATCCCATCCGCCCACTCTCATCCCCTGATCTTTGAGGTACACAGGTGCTTATGAGGAGAGCGCTTAACCCCCCTCTCCATGGATCAGCCCTGCAGACGGTGTGTGCTGATGTGTAGAGAAATTCAGGAAACGAACGGCAGCTGTGGAAAAAGTGTTCTGCTGCTTACGCCCACAAATGGGCAGAAATTGGATACCAAGTGCAGGAGTCAAGCCCACTGAGAAGGGATGAATGAAAATGAACTTATTTTAAACACCCACACATATGTAGAGGTATGGGATGGTCAATATTACTGAAAATGGTGGGTGTTGGGGGGTCTTGGAACAGAGGGAGATTTAACATTAGTGTCTTATGTTGACTACCATAGACAAGTCATCAATCATGGGTCAGTGTCATGGTAGATTTGATGGCTGAAGGTGGTTTAATTCAAATCAGAAAAATGGCATCCAGGTAATTGTCTTTTTTATAAGACCAGAAATGAAAAACTAGGTAGTTATAGATATAAACACTGAGGAAGAACACCCAAGAGGCTCCGAATGTATTTTTATGCATGTAAATCACATTTGCATACTTTACAGTTGTACTGCTGAACCCCGGGATATGGGAAAAACAATTTACAAGCTAAGCTGCATGTGTTATCGTGATGAAACATTGAGTTGATTAGTTGCTCACAGAGTGTGGTGATGTAGCCAAAAAAATATTACCTCAATTTTATATACATGAGCAAGAATATAAAGCAACAATAAAAAAATAAAATAAAAGATCACAAACACGTGCAGGGGTGTCATCATTATACACATGAAGAAATACAGGTAAACTCATACAGCTTTGGACTTGGATAACTGATACTTCGAAACAGTAACCACACAAATGGAAGAGTAATGCAATCTATACAAACTAATTCATGTATTCCTTTTCTTTGTGTTACATTCTGTTGTTTGCTGCTTTTCTATGTTTAATACCAGTGTAAAAGCACTGAAAAGTCACAGCTGTCAGATAACAAGTTGAAAGTTCTCATTTCCAAAAGCTCTGAGCAACTAATCTAAACACTTATCTAAAATAATTGGAAGATTAAATAATAAAAAATAACTGGTAGTGTAGCACACAGAAATCCCAGCCCTGTGCTTTTTGCCATTGTAGATGTAGTTATTGTGTTGATATGCCGGAAAAAAAAAAAAAAATGGCAAATTGCTATTACTCTAATACAACAATCAGCAAACAAACTGATTACTTAAAAGCAGAGGGCATCAATTTAACCATCTTAATTTGTCAGCGACCAGCACTTCAATAAACAAGCTCCGTCAAACCAAAGCTGAGTACATTTGCATTCCAGCAAACAGCTTGCAATTACCCATTTAGATGGCATGCGTTGGCAATTAATATACCAATCTTCCTTAATGCCCCACCTAGGGAATTTGTAAACATCAATTTAAGAAATATGAGAGCCTCTCGGATAAAGTGCCTCCTGCTCTGCAGCAGTCACAGCATGGTATTGGCAATAAAAATATAATCTTACCGGAAGTTGAAACGTTACATCATTAACCCAGGAGACAGCATCAGGTTCAGATTACTTTGTTTGTACTGTAGGTAGATTTGGTCTGCAGTCGTGAGTCATCCATCCTCTCATGTACAATCTCAATACAGAAACAACAGACAACAGAAAAGCAAAACACAAAACCTGAAAACAAAAACTAATACTAATTTTGAGCATCATGTAACCCACAAAGTAATAAAGCTATAATTTGTTCATCTAAGTGATGGCTGCTGGAACCAAGCTGTTTTTAAACATTTTTCTACATTTTGGGATCAGAAACCTTCGTCCAGAAGGAAGAAACTGAAACTCACTATGCAAAGAGTGAGTCGTCAAGAAAAATCGACCCAGCTAACCGCTACAACTGTCTGGTGTACAGGGACTCTAGGTTCAGCTGTGGTTCACCAATCAGCTTATTAGACCACTTAACAATTTGTGTGATCTTCTGTTCTTTACAGATAAATATCCAAACCACAACGCCAACGAAAAGAATAAAACAGATTCAATAAAAGCACAGTAAAATCAAATCATTATGTTTCAATCAATGTGGAAATGAGAAAGCCTTCTAAAAAAAAATAAGAGTCACTGGTGCCCTTTTTTGCACAATTTCACAGTTTACTTCAAAATTCAGCTTTGAATCAATAACTGTTCCAAGATATTTATAACAAAAATGTTGCAACACACCTGTCTGTCGCTGGCAACAGATTAGGGTTTAAAATGGCCCTTTTTTCAAACCAGTTTTTCAAGTATTTTCATCACAATCGATGTAAGGGCGACTGGTCTAAAGTCATTTAGAGCATTGGTGACAACATAGCTGGTAGTGTTTCGGCCCTTTGATTTTGTCTATCATCAGGACAAAATGTGTAGTTTTAAACACTTTGGCAGCTGGATGCAAAAAGTAGGGAATCCATAGACCTGCTGGGCACTACCACCTCTACACCTGTTACAAGAATATTGTATATACACTTATATACTTTGATGTTAATTAGTTATCTAATGATTTGTTACTCCTCCATATGAGATCACTCTATTTGTTGTATAAAAATATTTTTCCACAATTGGTGTAGTCTGGAAATTCACTGTCATCTGAGCTGGTGTGATTCCACTGGACAATCTCTAGTTTGACAGAGAGAAATTTGGGTGGTGTTTGTGAAAACCACCTGAATCTTTATAACTGACAACTGTTTAAGAGCTAAGCCAGCTCCAAAGTCAATGAAAATTGTCAAACTGGTCCACGCACTTTATGCCAAACGCTTCCTTCTGGTCAAAAACCACACATGGTTTCACCTGTGCATGCAAACCTATCACTTTTACAGCCACTTGAATCTATATGCAGCATTTTCTTCACTGTCTGTGGGGGATGAGACAACTGGATTGAGAAATCAGCAAAAAATAAATCTTTATTTCCATTAATCATTTCATCTATAAGATAACAGAAAACAGTAAAAATGTGATCTTCTACAGTGCACACACACACACACACACACACACACACACACACAAACACACAAACACACACACACACACAGAAATAGTCTGAATTTGTGTTGTTGCTGCTGGCTGCAGAAAATCCTTAGGGCTGCACAATTATGGCCAAAATGACTATCACGATTATTTTGATGAATATTGAGATCATGATTATTTATCATGATTATTCATTGATTTTAGTGACAAAAATGTTTTTAATGGTCCGTCATGTAAACATAACTCTGCTTTCACACCCATGTTGTGCTACATTTCTGCTACTGTACAAATGTTTCCATAAAAATATAATCGGTCCTCTTTATTCACCTAAGTTCAGCGCCTCTCTCAGAAGAAAAATATAAATAAAAATTGGACCAAAAATGAAATCAACAGGGCGCTGTTTTCACCTTTACATTTTGCTACATTCCTGTTGAATGAGGTGTTCAGCTGGCCCAACGGCATCTCCTAGAAGCAAAATGTAAAGTCTTTTACTTCATTCACTGTACCTGTATGGTTGATGTGAATAAAATTCACAGCAATGTACTCGACAGCTGTGAGATCCTGCGAGATTTTTTTCCTCTGTGATGTTTTGTAAACAGTGCAGGTATTGCCACTTTGGAAAAATAGCTGCGTCAGAGAATAACAAATACATATTTTACCATTTTCCTGAAGCCTTCATTACTCAGTGTTTAGTGGACACACATCTTCGGCCAAATGGATTGAATTGCATTGCTGATTTCAGTGCATCTTATGTGAACTGGATGGATGGATACATTGACGCGCTGTACTGGCTCACTTTTAGGGATGACTGAGTTAATGCTGAACGATTCACGTTAGCAACCACTGTGTGTTTTTCTTGACCTTCCTGCACTGATCATACAGCAGTTTGTGGTGTGTTTTCAGGTGGTAGAATAAGTTATTTGGGTTGCTTTGCAGCGCAGATAAAATTCTATAGCACTTGTTGCATTTGCTCTTGGTTAATATTACTTGCTCTAAATCCAAAGTTTTTCCAAACAACGGATGATGATGAGCGGCTTCTGGAGACAAGCTCTTCACCTTCTGCTGTACCAAATATTTGATTTATTTATTTATTTTTTGACAGTCTATTATCTGTTGTGTATTATCACTGCAGCCAAGGTCATTCTTCACGCTGTGCAGTGCAGGGAACAGCTGTGACTGGCATATGCTGGCACATCATCAGGTGGTGAGTTAGGAAGCACTTAATTTGCTTTTGTTTGCATTCTTTTGGGGGAGCACGCAATTTAAATATTGGTTGATCGTGTTCATTTAATCATGGGACGCCAAAATCACAATCAAGATTAAAATCTGATTAATTGTATAGCCCTATTTATAATCATATCACAATAAAAAAAAGAAATAAATATACTTGCTTGAAAAGTGATCAAAATAGCTCCACTCCAGTCTATTCCAATTATGGAATGATGGTTAAAGGCATTCAAAATAGTGCCCGACATGACATTTTGCTGTTACCATATCATCATTTGTCACAGAGAGGGTGTGCTGATGTGCTCCATTAGTGGAATCCCTTTGGAATTTGCAGTGTTTGTCAGACGTCTTAAAGGTGCCACCTTGAGCACTACAAAACTGATGGTTAGACATTCAAAAATCATCACTTTCATACTTAATGTAATTTTTTTCCTTTAACTGAGAAGTGCACGTAAACGATTCTAAGATTGTGCTTACAGGCAAGTTTAACAACTTTTGTTTCAAAGCAATCGGCCAGTGCTATCTGAGCTCAACATGCCAAAATTAAACTATATAAGCCTTAAAGCATATAAGAAAAAACAACATGGCAAACTTTTCTGCTACGGTTCAGAACAAAGTAAACAGATTGCAGGCCTTTTGCACCATGACCATATTGATAACATCTAAAATCCATTTTAAGTAAGCGGTACTAATGACACAAAATGAATGCAATAAAACTTCATAACAGGAGTTACTAAGGAAACCATGGTTAATTACATAATCCTCCTAGTTGAGCTAAAACTAACCAACCTTCAGGAAGAGTTACCCCAGGGTGAAGCTTAAAACAGCTTATTGACATCTTACATGCACTTGGTCTAAGGTGTGTATATTAGGTCTGACTGACTCACTATATATTGACTGCACACTTCCTGAACACCAAAACAGGGAATAATGTAAAATCCTAGCCACCCTCCTCCCCTCCCCAAGAGTCCACTTAAAGTAATTACCATGTTGCTGGTGAATAAATGAGATGGTGAGTAGGGAGTATCAAGAAACTTGCAATCATGGTTCTTTGTAATCAAGAATAAAATTATAACCCTAAATAAAAAAAAATTGTTAAAGCCATTAAGATACTTAAAAATAGCTATATTTAAATCACCAAAGTCCAAATAAGAAAGCATATACAATGGGTAAAAGGGCTCGACTGCCTTCAAGGAGGAAAAAAACAAAAAAAAACAAAAAAACATAATAAGGACATATTTGCTTAATTTAGATGAGCTAAATTAGAACTGCAAAGATGTTGCTTTTAACTAATATTTGTTTACATTAAGAGCCAGCTGGCATCAACAATATCCTGAAACACCATAAATAAAATTTAAAAATCTGCATTTATAACCTTCCTCTGTGATTTCTATCAAGACTAATGTAAAACTATTTAAAACAGATTTCTGACATTGACAAAGCATAATCAGAATGGTTTTAAAAATATATCCTTCAAATGTGTTGTCCAATTTCATTAAGTTAATCTATTCCAAGTAGCAGAAAAGCATTTTTTTTATGCAAGCTGAGACATTACAGCTCCAAGGATGTTAAAGAACTTTAATTGCCTCCACGAGCTGTGCGTCACAACACACATGCAAATTAAGTTCCTGTTTGACTTTTTAAGAGTGAACATGCGTAGTGCTCGTCAACACATCACAAAGCTAACTACACACTATTACACAAAATTTCAATAGCAGACATTTTTCTTCATCTGGAATGATCTCACTCTAATCTCTCTCTGTGTCATCTGAGAATTTAACAAAGGATCAGCATTCAAAGCCATTTCCAGCAAATTAGACAAATTTGCCAGTAGAATAAAGAGTAATGGACAAAAACCCTGGCTTGAAACATCAGTGCTGAAGCTCTAACAAAGACTAGTCTAATGACAGAACCAAAATCTTGAGCACCTGTGAGTCCAACTGGGCAATGCCAAATCGGTGACAACCTGATAAGAGTAGGCCAATATAAAAGAAACGTGTAGAGAAAAGAGTTCAGAATCTACTGATCTTTCAAAGTAAACAAACTTTCTGAAATAATAGGAAAAAACACTCACTTCCCCTTTCACTGTGCATTTTGGCAGTAGTTATTAAAAACAGAAAAAAATAGTATGATTGATTTTCCAAAGTATACATAAGTGTACACCACCTCCAAGGCTTTGTCTTTCCAATCAAAGTATCTCCTTTGAAACTACAAATTCTTCGGTGTCACCTCATAAACAGCAAAAGAAATAGCTGAGGTGAACCCCTCAGTCTTTACCTGTGGTGGACCCAATTTTCTCCCACCTCCTCTAGTCCCTGTATCCCTGTAACTTTGAAGTCCAGCCAGCTTTGAAAAAGGCTGCAATCTCCCTGCCATGACCAGGCAGAGGATTATCCAAGCCCTGCAGGACCAAGTGAAAAGAGGACGAAAGAGGGCTGGAGGAGGAGTAACGCCATTTTCCACAACGGTCCTATATGTGCAAGCAGCTCTCCCTCCAGCCAGAGCCGTGGGGGATTAGCAAGCTACTAAGGAAGCAGAGAACAGACCTCCAAACCCCCTTTTTCATGACTTCCACAGAAACCAATTTACAGCAGAGAACTGGGGGAGGCCGCTAATTCTCCCCATAACCGCCTCCTGCTTCAACTCAAAATCCTTGTTGTGTCACTCACAAAATCTGCTTTTGTGAAACCGCAAACATTTTCAGAATACCAAACTCAAGGAAGCATGCATCTACAAAGGATTCAGTTATTGATATGGGAACTTCATTGACTCAAAAGTAACATTTCAATGTTCACAGAGCAGGGGAAAATAAGCAGTTAAGCTCCTAATCTCTCCATCACACTTGATACGATCAGTCACGGGGGAAGTCACCCTGGAAAGTTTGTTTTCCATTGTGAGGCAAAACAAGAGAGATTATTCATCTTTTATCCATTCTGAGCTCCAATATTTGTCTACACTTTGAGCTGTAAAAGTTGTGCACTCAGTGCATCTTCAAGTTGTGCATTCATTGGATCACAAACAAAATACAATTAAAACAGAACATATTGTGCAGTGTGTAAAATACATGTCTAAATGTGTCAAAGTGAGCTAATGAAGAAAAAAATGTATGTATTTCAAAGGAACTGAGCAAACAGTAGAGGACATTTCCTCTAAGACTGGGGGAATTCAAGAAGGCTATCAAGGATTCACTAGTTATGGTACAATAATGAACACAATACTGGCACCTCATTGAACTTAGTAACAAAATCTACAGGACCTCAGGATATAATACGGCAGCACTCTTAATAAGTAACAGCAGCTGAGTTTAAAAGAAGCAACAATGAGCCTTGGTTTAAAAGAAAAGGCAGATCCATATACTGCTGCCTTCCCATCAGTGCCTTTCAAGTAATGGGGTCTTTTGTCTTATCTGTGACTGAAAGGAGCTTGAGGACTTTGGCCTTCATCCCTTTGTTGTTACAGAGTCTCTTGTGGAAACGGAGGATTGGCCCATAGGCGTGGGTGTGTGAGGAAGAGCTAGGCGGCCATACAAGCACATCAGACTTGAGCGGTCTTAATAAAGCTTCCCTCTATCCACCCCTGAGATCTCCTCACCCCAATTATTCGCCTGACACCTCTACCCTCCTCCATCTCCTCTTATTTCTCACAGCAACCCCCCCCCACCCCACCCTCAGCTCACCATCCAGTTCCCAGCTCTGATCAAGGCTGTCCCTTTGCTGTGCTCAAAGCCCCAGAGGCCTGCACACTATCAGGCTGCTGGTGGCGTTTGCTTCACAGTCTGCTGCCCGAATTGCATCACGAGTGTGTCTCTTCTAGTATTGACATAAAATCACTACTGTTCAGCCAGAAACAGTGTAATGTTCACTCCGAATTTAAAATAAAGTCTCATTTCTTTCCACAATCCAGAGAGAATCAAGTAGACATTGCCAAATAAGATATTCTCACAGAGACCCTTAAACACTGGGTATAAGAATGTGGATTCTGACACCTGATACTTCCCAGTTCGTCATGTTTGGAGAACCCAACATTGCACAGTGAAGCAAAGATGAAGTACACTCTTAACTTATGTTTACATTCAGTTTCTTTGTCCATTATTAACTGGCATGAATACCAGTTGAGGTAAACTATGGAAAATAGCTTAAACAAGTCCATCATGCATAGGTACAGTTACACATGCACTGCAGCCCAATACTTTTCTAGACATTTCCTGATGGTGGTGCAAATGTCTGAAACAGTTCGTTGGGACATTAAATGGTCTTTAAGCAGACAGCTCCATAGTACAAAGTCCGTGTGATGTCTGATTGAACCAATTTTCACTAATACAAGAGTAGCACGGGTAATGGTTCAATGAATTCACAGCCAGCTAGTGGTCACCTCCAGCACACTGTGCTGAGGCAGCACCCTTGCCCAAACTAAATAGAGTATTTCCAGAAGTAAAACAAAAAACTCTGCACAGTGTGCTGACCTTTTTCTTCCAACACTATATGCAGTTCATGTGTGAAAATGGCTACGAACTGGAACCTGAGTAAGTTCACCTCCCTGCAACATCAGATCTTACTCTGAGGGTTGCCGGAATAGTTTTTCAACTTAAAACTGTGCAAGTGAGTGAGTGCCTTGTTTGTTTTATATTCCATGGGTCCCCAAAACTCCAATAGTGTGAACTGAAAAATAAACCAAATTATAATGTGCATAAAAACTTCAGTTCAAGCCAAAGAAAATGAGTAGTATTCATGATGACATGCTAATAGAACACAGAATGGACATAACAAGAAGTCTAAAAACAAAACAGCTCACAAGAAGGCCATAACAAAACATAACCGCCCCCCTTGCTGTTTTGTCTACTGCCATTTTTGAGACATTTTTATGCTTTTACCTTCAGATGCTTTCAAGGTCACAGCAGGACTACATCTGGCCAGCCATCTGTCTCCAGCCTTCCCATGAGGCATCCTGTCATCGGCGCTCCTTGGCCCTGTCCTCTACTGTCCGCAGTCAAGCTCACATGGGAAATGCTTGGCCAGACACAATAGCTTTTCAGTGATGCTACAAGTTTCTGATGCATTTGTTCAATTGTTCCCCCCATTGACTACCTGTCTACCTGACAATAGAGCTCACAGCACCGGAAAACACTGACATGGTCTTCACTAGACATGTGCCAATTTGCAATTATCGAGTATCAATGAAAGAATAGACCGTCGCCAATTTTTTTTTTCATTTTTCCCCTAGGGCATTAAACAACAGTGATGATAAGCACTCTAAATCAACATAAGGAATCAAAACTTCTTGATTTAAAGTAACCATTTCCCATCTGTCAATCCTAACAAGTGCACTGTGCAATCTGACAAACTCTACATTTTCATTTTCTGGCAATGTAAGCAAACAGTCCCATGTGTCATCAAATTCAACAACTGCCATTAACTGAGCCTCACCAAATTCAAACCAGTGTGAGCAAAACCAGAAATACAGAAATCTCCACCACAAAAGCACTTTTGACAGACCAGTGATTAATACATCCATTTTAAGTGTGATTTTAAATGTTACCCAAGAACACGACTTGAATCCTGAAATTGTGAGCACAGTGCTTCACAATTTCTACTTATTGCAGTAGTATGTGGTTGTTATGCACAGTGTGACTAAACCAATGGTTCTCTAACTTTATGAATGCTTGGTATTTAGAAGCCAAAAAAGTTCATGCTGCACAGCTCACAATGTATGTCATTTGCAAGAAAAAAGTTACATTTAATGAAACAAAGGAATAATATCAGCAAAGTCTTCTCTACCTAAAAATATCACATTCATTCAACTGCTTGCCCCATTAGTGAGAACCAGTGGACTAAATTGAGTTTGTCCTTGGACTATGCAGTATGACATATGTAAAAGCCAGTTCCTTACCTTTGATTAAATTAATTAGACAGATACAGTGCTGTATGCTCAGCCACCTATTTTAAAAAGCAGCAGTAGCAGTATTTCCATAGAGCATCCATTAATTAAGTGGTCTCTGTAGATGCCTCATGAAAGTAGACCTTTCTCTGTCACATATATTCAGTTTAATCTAAATATTGCATTTGAAAGATCAGTGAGTAGTGACTCTACGCCTCACCAAATCAAATCTTCTTTAACTTTTAATTATATGGGATCCATTTAGAAGGAAACACTTTTAGAAAGAAGCAGCATTCCTTACCTTAACTTTTCAAACAGTCTGCTGAATCCAGTGATCCACCAAGCAGGTAACTACACCAGCTTGGTACAGACTCCAGCTGTCAGTGAATCTGTGAATGAAAAATAAGAGATGACTCTTACATCTGTGTATATCTCAGACATAATGCAGGACAGCTTACAATGATGCAGCCTAAGCCTTGAAGAACAGTCAGAGCAGTCATGTTGTATTCTCCATCACAAATCGCTAAAGCTCCAAAGTATGGTTAACAATGACAAAGTAACTATTCCTGGATGTACTATTCACTTTCATCAGAAAAATGCCAGAATGTGATATGAAAATGTGAATCAACTTGCTTTGAACTCTGAGGAAAAGACGTTGCTGGAAATGCTGTTTGCATGACAACAGGTTGCTTTTGCAATAAGTGAACAAAATCTTTTGACAAATCCAAGAGCCTAAACTTGCCAAATCTGATGATGGCATCTCAGCTCACAATCTGCTCTGGCAGTCTGCTCCCAGAAAAGCATCTTCACCTTGCCAGTGCACAAACCTAAACAGAGCTTTATACAGCCTGATATTACCAAAAAGAAATGCCATCTGATCTGAAAGCTGAAATGTAAAATGTGAAATTCTGAGTCACTGATGCATAAAAGTTGACAAGTGATTATCTTCCCTTTAGAAGGAGCTAGCTCCTGATCCTATAGCAAAAGTATTTAATTTCTTTTGCAATATGTCTGACTGGCAAAAAAAAAAAGAAACCAACGACAATTCAATCACAATAAGCAACTCTGTTGATTCTCTATAACTGAACCTGAAGATAGTTGACCATAACCATTAAGCTTTTTTAGGAGATGCTGTGTAATATGATGACCTAGTTGGATCTCCATCTGCCCCAATATTAATTCAGACAAATGGTGATGACTGAGGTTTTGACCTTATACCATGCACATTTCAAGTAGCAGAGCCCAGAAAGACTTGCAAAGGCAGCATCCTCTGGATTAGCAAACACTCCAGCTGGCAGCCACATGCTGATGATGGTTCAGTTAAGGTTAAGGCATAGCCAGCTCGCCAGCTTATTTTTCTCTCTCAAGTTCTCACTGTTTTGACAAAAGGACCACAAGTCCCAAAGTACAACTGCTGTGTATCAGAAACAGTCTATACCAGCTATTGTGATACCATTAGGCATGTGGTCATTATTTTCTTGTATCAGTGGTATAGAGTACAATGTTGACAATAAGGGTCTGTGCTTGCTATTTGTAGGAACTTACAATACTGTCTGAGAAAAACACAAAACTTCAAAAGAGAGATAAGGGCTTGTGGAAAACAAATTCCTTTGCCTGAACTACAAAGGTTCCAGACTAGCTCTGGTGCACTTTCCAGACTTGAAATTGCCCCTAAATGCATCTAGATGAATTCAATAGTGTGCACTTTTGTTTTAAACAGAACTAAGAAGCCCAAACATGCAAACATGTCTCAAAGTGTGTGTGTTGGTGTGTGTTTGTGTGTGTGTGTATACACACACCCACACCCAATTTCAAAATCATAACTGGGAGCTACAGCTCAAGGAGTAATCAAATTGATGCTTTGCCTCTAAACTGGATGTCTGCTTGCTTGGGTAA
>VUQS01025666.1:3204-17911 GCA_015108495.1 Heterochromis multidens | reverse complement strand
TTGCATGTTTTGGAAGGAACTATGAATGCTGAAAGGTATATAAAGGTTTTAGAGCAACATATGCTCCCCTCCAGACAACGTCTATTTCAGGGAAGGCCTTGTGTATTTCAGCAGGACAATGCAAAACCACATACTGCAGCTATTACAACAGAATGGCTTCGTTGGAGAAGAGTCCGGGTGCTGAATTGGCCTGCCTGCAGTCCAGATCTTTCACCTATAGAGAACATTTGGCGCATCATTAAATGGAAAATACGTCAAAGACGACCATGAACTCTTCAGCAGCTGGAAACCTATATCAGGCAAGAATGGGACCAAATTCCAACAGCAAAACTCCAGAAACTCATAACCTCGATGCCCAGATGTCTTCAGACTGTTTTGAAAAGAAGAGGAGATGCTACACCATGGTAAACATGCCCCTGTCCCAACTATTTTGAGACCTGTAGTAAGCATCAAATTTGAAATGAGCTCATTTTGTGCATAAAATTTAAAATTTCTCAGTTTCAACATTTGTCGTGTTATCGATGTTCTGTTAAAATACTGGCTTATGTGATTTGAAAGTCCTTTGGTTTTCATTTTGTTCAAATTTAAAGAACGTCCCAACTTTTCCGGAATTCGGGTTGTAGTTTTTCAGCTTGTTTTGATTTTACAACTAGCAACTTAACTGTATTTTGGTGCACTTTCATTGCTCAAATCCAAGGTTTCAGGCCACAGCAGACAGATGTCATCCGGCTTCTAAAATCAGTGTAACTGATTAGACAAAACGGATGAAAATAAGGTTAATGAGAATGGAATATGTAGTCCAGAAAACCATATAAAATATACTAAAAGAAACTAAAATAGTCTTTACAGTTGGGTAATAAATTTCCTGGGGATTCATCTGAGAGCAACTGCACAGCTGAGGTATTGCTGCTTCAATACAATATCAAGTGCAGAGTTAATATTATTAGTTTGTTCACTAAATTTTAATAGTCTACATTGTAGAGATTACATCAGATACTTTCCCAGCGTCAGTCTAAAATGCTACACTGTTTTACAGATTAAATCTTTTCAAAGTTAGATACCATTGCTTTGGGCCTCTCTTTATTTATTTATGTATTTTTTATTTTTATTTTTACTGCAAGGCTTTACAATGAGCTAATCAGTATGATGCACAGTCACAACTTGTTTTGGTATTGGTTTATAGAGTGCGACAATAACTGCTGTGAACTGGCATTTGGAGGCTTCTGGATGTTTTCCGAGTGGATTAAGAGAATTCTTACAGTTCTCAAGGCTGCAGATTGAACTCATTATTCTCACGCTTCCCAAAAGCAATTCTCAGAAGTTGTCAAACATCCAAGCTGTACAGCACAGCCTGTCAATTCGGCATGCCAGGCTACTAACCTACTAACCTACTGTCATCCTGCCAACAGCAAGACCATCAGCAAATGTAAATACCTAACATGCAAATATCTGCCAGTGTAGAGATTTACAATCAGTGAGGGGGGTGGGGGGGACTGGCACAGGAACAGGCTTGTCTTGTTTGAAAAGTTACTGATGTTTTCCTTAGGGTTTGACACCTTCTCAGCTTGGTCAGGCCTGTTTGAGTAAGGCTTCAAGGGTGACTGATGGTATGGTGTTGTTATCTCTGCAGCGCAGGTATGACTGATCATGACATCATCATTGGCATCAATGGACGGCCTGTTCGCACCACTCAGGAAGTGAGCGATGCCATCAGGCACGGCACCACGCTCTCTGTGATGGTGAGGAGAAAGGATGGGTATGTTACACTAACAATCATCCCTGAAGAGACTGACTGATGCCACTGTCTACAAGTAGCTGGGTTTCCATCCAAATGCAACGCACATTTCAAAAAAGCAGAAGTAGAAGAATTAAGAGTGCTAAAATGTTGCAACATGATATCACCTTTAGTTTCATTAATTACTGTAAGGATGGTTACAGTTTCCCTATCAAAGGAAAAAATGTTGTTTCTCATACAGTCTGAGGCATTTTGATCCTCAGGTATGTGTGACAACTGTTTTGCTTTTGCCTTTTTTGCTTTGCTTTCAAGATTGTTGGAATTCTGGACAATTTTATTCCAAGTTCTTCGTGCTCAAACCTAGAAAAGCAAAGAGGATAAGCTGCAAATAGGAAATCAGCACCAGTGACATCATAAGATCTTTCAATGACCTAAAAAGATTCAAAACACCATATTTGTCATTTTTAAAGATCTATGCCTTTTTTTTCCTACATTTTCCTCAGCTGTTCATCAGTCACTCAGAAAGCACAGAAATTTAATTACATCATCAGAGGTACACATGCAAATTTCTACTCCCAAGACATGAAGCAGCAAGACTGATCCTGTTGTGGTTGACTAAAGCCACCACAGCACACTGCTCATAATTGACAGTACATGTCTGGTTAGCTCCAGCTATTTAATAGAAAGCTGTAAGAAGGAAATGGACAGCTAAAGTAAAATTAGGCGAAACAGGTACATACAAATTAATCCCAGTCCATACAGGTTTGTCTGGTTTTCTTTGCCCAGAATTTCAGAAACATATTTCTGAGGTTTTTGCCTCCCCCACAATTCCATTTGTGCTCCTCACACCTTGAAAAATGTTGTTTCTGCACCAGCTTGTGTGACCAGACAGCGTACCTTTTAGTCTGGATAATCCACAGACATCACTGTGAAGAGTTAGAAATGCTCTTGACAGCGTGTTCTTGTGATTTATTCAGAGTAATAAGGCTGATGGTCCTTTTTGTATTGTCAGCCCATACCCCATTTACTTTTTTCTGTGCTTGTTCCAAGTCAGAGTCACTAAACTCTCTATGCTCAACAATGTTGGAACTTGTTTCAGCCTCATGAATGAAAGAGATGTGCATTGTAAGGTGTCGTGCTAAGTATCATTAACATCATTTCCTGCTCTACTTTGTTGGCAAATTTCCCCAGAAATGTTACAGCAAAATAAAATGTGATAAATATAACTGTGTCAATGCTGGCAGAGGACCTGAATCAGTATGAGAGTGTGTAGGTGTCAAATATTTTATATCAGCACAGTTGCCAGGGACACCATCTTATCAAAGTTGTACTATTTTAGTTATTTTATTTACTTTACTCATGTTTAAATTAAATTCATTCAGATTAGAACTTATCTGGTCTGGACCATGAATTCATGAATTTCCTAAGATGAAATAAAAAATGTGAAAAAACTGTTGACTGCCATGAATATTCAGCAAGTGGTACTTAGCATAAATATCTCTCACAGGGTGGTTCCTGCATAACACATGTTACAGTACACTATGTACATGACATACTCTCGTGTGTAGTGTGCGAATTTTGATAATGTGTGTAATATGTCAAATCAAATACAGCAAGTGGTGCACTTACTGGAAAATGTGATCGAAAAGCACTAGCTGCCTCATTTTGTGAACATTTACAATTTGTAGAGCTTTTGAACACCTAAAAAAATCTATTTCACAGTGAAAATTACAATTTCACATTCATAAACAAACACCACAATGCCTGTAATGTCAGTGCAGTTCACAACTAGATAGCTAGAAGTAGCGTCACCAGTGCTGCTGATAATATATTGTCTTCATGCTGGCTGAACATTTGATGTTCCCACCCTTTCCATTATGTAGCCAAAATGTTGACCATTGAGGATGTACTTCATTCCACACTTTTTGACCATTATATAAACACCGTCTGGGTATTCAATGTGCATAAGTACTACTGAGAACTTAAGTACACGATTCAAGACACAAATGTTTCAATGAAGAGACAGAACTACTAAGCCCTGTTTCTTATACTGTGTCTCAAATAAGTGCATTACCTCTGTTGGGGAATTGTCTTGTGTTTATACACATTAACTCAACATCTTCACAGAAGAAGAACTTATTATTATGTTTTATCAGAGGCAGGACAAGTTGTAAATGTTCACAAAATGCAGTAGCTAGGACAACAAATACAGGAAACCATGGCAAATATCATTTTTGGTAAGTGCACAGTCTAGCTAAAAGAAATCAGACAGGAAGTAAACAAGTTCTGTCACTCTGTTTATAGAATGTTATTACAAAAATGTATGTACTTTGTACATGTATTGATTCTACATGTACATCTTTGATGTTGATGAATATCTTTTGTGTACAAAGATTTCATAAAAACTTGCTAAAATACAAAGAATAAAGTGATTGCTTGCATATATATCTCAAAGGCCTGTCCAAAAAATTCCCCCCTATGGCTTTTCTTAATCACTTTTTCTTGGCCTTGATGGAAGACCACTTGAGGTCAAGGTAAGAGAAGGAAAATTCATAATTGCTGTTCTCAGAAAATCCGACTGCACTTACATTAGACTGGTAATAATGTGACATTGGATGTTGTTGACAAGAGTCTGACACGTTGAATCTAAAATAACCTGAAGATGGACTACAAAAAGCATATCTTAGATTCTTTACCCCTGCATGAAATAACACAGTCCTTGCCATGTAGTTTTATGCAGGTTATATGAAAGTGGACAACCTGTTGAAAAAATTCACGTCATTACCAATGCAGGCGTTTTAAAAAAAGAACAAAAAGTGAAATGAAATGGTTGTATTTAGAAATATTTTTTCACCCTGCTGTGAAATGGTATTTTTTGAAAGCTCAGGAAACATCAAGATATCAGAAATCTATTACCATAATATGGAAAACTCAGCAATAATTTACATGATCGATGTTACTTGTCAGTTATACCAATCATTTGTTTTCTTCAGTGGTCAGAACAGTGAGATGGTGTTATCGCCTTTCTTTTCATAAAGAATGCTCCAGCTCATCCTCTGTCTGAAACAAGCTGTCTGTCCATTTAATTGAGCTCCTTTCTTTTCTGTAGTTTTCACATTGTTAAGATATTTACTTTGTCATATTGTATCATATTTTATTGAGCTATGTGATTATTCTACTTACAAATCCAATTATTAAAATGTGAAAAATGTAAATAACACAATGCAGTGATTTACAAATCTCATAAACTCATATTTTAGTCACAATAGAACATATATAATATATAAATTGAGAAAATGTACTATTTTAAGAAAAAAATACTACCTCATTTTCAAAGAAGGTGGGACAGAGCCATGTTTAATGCTGTGTAGCATTCCTTCTTTCAACAACAGCCCATAAACATCTGGAAACTGAGGAGATTGGTTGCTGGACTTTTGTATTGCTGGGTATTGCTGGATCATGTTCACATATGGCTTGTTGTTTGCCTGATAGAGCTTTAACCTTTAACATTTATGGATGGCACAGCAAACCGTGTTCACAGACGGTGATTTCTGGTTGTTCCTGAGCCCATGCAGTGATTTCCATGACAGAATCATGCCTGTTTGTAAGACAGTGCCACCTGAAGGGGCATCCAATATTGATTTTCAGCCTTGTCTGTTGCGCAGAGATTTCTCCAGATTCTCAGAGTCTTTGGATCATATTATGTACTATAGATGATGAGATATTCAAAGTCTTTTCAGTTTTCTATTGAGGAACATTTGTAAATTTGTAGATGCAGTTTTTTGCACATTGCTGAGCCTTTATCCATATTTACTATTAAGAAACTCTGACTCTCAAAGATGCTCTTTTTATACCCAATCATGTTGGTGACCTGTTGCCAATTAACTAGAATAGTTTCATAATGTTCTTCCAGCTGTTTCTTTTTGGTACCACTTACTTTTTCAACTTTTTGTTTTGCCTGTCCCAGCTTTTTTGAGACATGTTGCTTCCATTAAATTCAAAATGAGTTAATCATCTTCTTAAAATAGTACATTTTCTCAGTTCAAACATTTTGTTTTTATTTACCTTTTACTCAACATTTCAAAAGTTTTGGAACTGGGATTATATTTTCATTTATAAGTTGCATTTAACGTTTTGGTTGCTGTAACCCAAATTTCCTAACTTTTGGGATAAATTAAGTATATCTTTTTTTTTTTTAATCCTTTTTAGTCACCACTCAGTTTCTATTACTAAAACTAAGGGTTCTCCACCTCTACATTAATCTTCAACAGGGTATATTTTTGTACAGTTTCTGCTCTTAATTATCTAAACAATGACTAAATTATGTTTCTACTCATACCATTAGGGCTAATAAAACTACACAAATTGAAGCTGTAGAGTATATAAAATTTAGCAACTTATGAAAATTTAGAAGATGTAGATGGCATGGATAGATGGCTTCCACAGTCCCAATGTTGCAGGGTGTTAACATGTAGGCGCAAACAACAGCCAAGACCTACAGTAGCATTGTGGTGATGGGCTTTTTTTTTTTGGGGGGGGGGCAAACTCCAACGTATTTCATTGAAGTTAAAGCATATTAATAAACTGTATGTTACTGGTCCTTGATGACCCTCAGTTCCCTGTGTGGCCCTTAGTGAAACTTGTGGAGTAAATACAGTGTCCTGTAAAAGTATTTGCCTGTTCTGTTTTTTGCATAATTGTAACACTTAAATGTTTCAGATCATCAAAAAAAAATTACTATAAGACAAAGATAACCCAAGCAAATATAAAATGCAGTTTTTAAATGAGGATTTCATTTATTAAGGGAAAAAAGTTATCCAAAGCTACCTGGTCCTGTGTGAAAAATTAATTGCCCCCCTTGTTAAATTTGTGACTAACCACATTATTTGGAAAGCTGAGTTCAATTTTACTAGCCACACCCAGCCCTGATTACTGCCAGACCTGCTGAATCAAGAAATCACTTAAATAGAACCTGTCTGATAAAGTGAAGTAGGCTAAAAGATCTCAAAAAGCAACACATCATGCCACAATCTAAAGAAACAGCTGAGAAACAAAGTCATTGATATCTGTCAGTCTGGAAAAAGTGAACCTTCCCAGGAGCAGCTGGCCTACCAAAATTACTCCAAGAGCGCATCAACGACTCATCCAGGAGGTCACAAAAGAACCCAGAACATCATCTAAAGAACTGCAGTTGCCTCAGTTAAGGTCAGAGTTCATGATTCAACAATAAGAAAGAGACTGGGCAAAAATGGCATCCATGGGAGAGTTCCAAGGAGAAAACTACTGCTGACCAAAAAGAACACAAAGGCTCATCTCACATTTACCAACAAACATCTCGTAGATCCCCAAGACTTTTGGGAAAATATTCTGTGGACTGATGAGACAAAAGTTGAACTTTCAGGAAGGTTTGAGTCTTGTTACATGTGCCATAAAACCGACACAGGATTGCATAAAAAGAACATCATACCAACAGTAAAACATGGTGGTGGTAGTGTGATGGTCTGGGGCTGCGTTGCTGCTTCAGGACCTAAACGACTTGCCATGAATTCTGCTCTCTACTAGAAAATCCTGAAGGAGAATGTCCTGTCATCAGTTCAGACCCTGAAGCTCAAGTGCACTTGGGTTATGCAGCAGGACAATGATCCAAAACACACCACCTCATGCGCATAAACCCTCCGGTGTGGCTGAATTAAAACAATTCTACAAAAAGGAGTTGGCCAAAGTTCTTCCATAGTGATGTGAAAGTCTCATTACCAGTTATTACAAACACTTGATTGCAGTTCTTGCTGCCAAGGATGGCACAACCAGTTATTAGGTTTAGGGAGCAATTATTTTTTTCACACAGGGCAGGTAGGTTTGGATAACTTTTTTTCCCTTAATAAATGAAATCATTTAAAAATTGTATTTTGTATTTACTTAGGTTATCTTTGTCTAATATGAAAATTTGTTTGATGATCTGAAACATGTAAGTGTGACAAATATGCAAAAAACTAACAAATCAAATATTTTTTCATAGTGCTGTACATGCATGAGCATCACTGGTTGATTTGCATGAAAGGCAATGAGTTTCTGTTATCTGACATCTGAAATCTGTGACTTTCCAGTTATTTCAAAACCATTTGATAAATAAAATGTCTGACTAAATAAAACTACAGTCAGCAAAACCGATTAAAAATGTTTTATGACCACCTGTGAAATGAAACAAAATAAAATAAAATAAAAAAATAATTTAAATCTTGGTGACCTTAATTTGGTTTTGGCTCAAGTCCTGCCAAAATATCTTTAAGCCAAAACCCTGTAACCTGATACACTGGGCTAAACCACATTAATAGAGACAATAGTGCTATGTAGTTATACGTGTATTTCCAGCGCATTCTCTTTTCAAAGACATTGGTGACACTTACCATCATACATTCAGTTAAAACACAATTCTTGGTCTTTAATGACTAAAGTATGTTTTCAAACACACTGTTACAATATATACAATAATATATAAAATGCAGCAAATGGTTCCTGTGTCACCCATGGTAACCCTGAAACCACAGATGCTTTTCAAAATGTTTTGTAATTACTATTGGAACTTGCGTTGCTCAGTCAATCCAATCTTATAACCTCAGTCAAACTGTTGAGCACTGAGAAGAGACAGCAACCTCTTCTATTGACATCCTACCCCAGCACTAGAGTCCAATAAATTTAATAAAGAGAATGTAAAGAACACATAGTCCAGGATACTTTTTATTGGTTCATAAGGACTGTGAACAATGATAACATGAGAAACTTTGGATTCCTTTTCACCATCAGAAAAGGGAAAATTGGCCTTTCTATAAGCACATGTGCAACTTGATTTAAAAGCTTAAGAGTGCAAGAACGAAAAACAGGTCATATAAAGAATATTAGTCTCAAAGTACATTACCCACAACATTCCCAGGAATGAATCTTTGACTCAACACATGAAACATAAATCATCAATGCAGTGGATCAAACCTAAAGAACATTAACACCCAGCTCAGGTCAAGCTTCCATCAGCTGGATCAATATTATATACAGTATCTTACAAAGCGGAAAAACTCAAGAACATTAATGTGTCAAAAGAGGCATGAAAATTATGTCTTTATATTAATGTAGGGCAAATGTGCAGAGCTTTAAGGAGGACATCAGACTAAAAGAGAGATATGGTACATGGAAATCACTGTCTGTTCAGATCTTTTCCCAGTAGCATATAACCTGCCACAATATGAATTAAGTGGAAAATTGAATTATGTAAAGCAGTGTTTTAATGCTTCGCTCTACAAAATATGTTTAGCCAGCTGAAAATATATTGCCTGCTGAAAGCACACTCCTGCTGCTGGATGAGATGAGTCGTCACGTTGACGATCGTGTCTTCTTCAACTTTTTATGATGAGAGCTAAGAGGGTTTTTACATATCCTTAGGTAATGAAAAGAGCTCTATCTATGGAATAGCACATAAACCCTGGGTTCTGGTAAAGATGAGAAATTTAACAAAGTGGGAGATGAAGATTTGAATATTTAATGTGAGACCTGAGCCTTGCTGCCAAAAGTCAACGGAGATCAAAATTTGTTTTAGTTTGAGACATCAGGATGAGATCAGACTTTGGAGGTAAATGCTGCCACACAGTAGAGTTTTGTAGTTTTTCTTTTTTTACCAAAAGTAAGGAACCACCATTTTAAAACGCACCTTGAGTTAATACAGAAGACTGGTACATCAATACCTGAAATGTGACTGAATGAGGCAGCTGTGTATGTCCAGGCCTGTTTTGCTGCTTGCTTGAAGCTCCAATGTTAATCAGTTTAAGTACAGAAGGAACATTTTAAATAAAAAAAAAAAAAATAAAAACCTGCCATATATAAATACAGAATTCAGACTCCTCCAGTGGAAGAGGCAAGTGAAGGGTCAATGCTGGGCTGTCTAGTAATTTGACAGAGGGAAGAAGTGATAATTCACGTAGGATGTTGCCCTCAGGAGATGAAAGAGTATTTTTAAGAAACCTCTTAAGCGTTTTAGCTGGAATGGAAGATTCTTGTTCAGTTTGATAAATCACATGGGCAATAAAGTGAACCGAGCCACATAACATGCAGATTTAGGGTACATCAACACTGAAGTGTGTATTCTATCATTTTACAAAAACAAAAGTGCATGTTAGCTCAACTGGTGATTGTAAATTGGTTGCAGGCCATTTGAACTAATGTAAAGCACACCAAGTGTATGTGTATTTCAATTTTCTATTCCTGAGACATTCATGACATCTACAAGCTTTCATGAACATGAGAACACATCAACACCACGTGGCTACCGGTGCTGATGTGCTTAAACTTGTGTTTGTAAAAACCAATTTATGGTTTATACAGCTGTCTTTAAAAACTAAACTGCTAAGGTATAACATTACCAACTGAAAAAAATTAACTTTTTAGAGTACTTTTACAATTAGTCTGCGTACACTAGTTATACATCTTGGAGTGTAACCTACTGTAACTCTGAATGTAGCAAGCTGATAGTGGCAGCTTCTCTACCACATAACCAGAAACAAGCTTAATTTCCCTCAGAGTGACAAGTTTTTGCAGGTGCTTCTTCAAAATGTGAACTGGAGCTCCTTAGTAGTAGTACTCTAATGTGCGACTCTAGTGGCTCTGTGGGGTACCTGTTAACACATTCACCTTACATGGATAAGATCCCTGGTCTGATTGCAAGAGGAGATACAAACAGCCTCAGGGGGTCACAAGCTACTCCTAGTGGTGGTCCCCAGCTGGGATCAATCTGGTGTAAAAGGTACTACTTTGGGAATGGATAAGGGGCAGCTGAAAGTACCCAACTCTAATATGTGATTTTGTACTTTACAACATGATACACCCAACACTGCTAAAGGACTGATGTAGGCTTCAATCCATGGACCATATAATAAATGGACGAGTGAAAAAGTAAAGCCAACATGAGGAGGTAAAGCCTGTGGTTCCAAATGTACTCCTGGTCCTGTAGTAGTCTATGGGAAAATGGCCCTTGACCCTGACCTCTGTAAACACTTTCCTGATGAGTTTATGGGCTCAGTCACTAATTTTGCATCACATCCGGCTTCAAAACACCAAGATGGAGACTGCAAAAACGCTCTTCTTGAGGCTTCATAATCTGTGACATCACGGTTAACCATGTCCATCTTTTATACTGTCTATGCTTGAACCAAACACGCCATGATTGATAGTATGTATGTTCCACTTTGTCCTCCTGACAGCAAGAAAGAAAGCAGCCTGGTTCACTGTCTTTACTGGACAACAAAAAGTCCAGAAGATCAAACTGTAGAAAACGGCATTAACAAGAAAAAGGACCAAACATTCAATGAAAGACAGACATCAAAAATGAAATACTTCTGAATCACAAACACACTGAACTGCCCTTAAGATTATAGTTCATGCTGTCTGAACCAAGAAAAACAAACACATTGTTGCCTGTCAGTTCTGGACTTTCACAAAACTGTGAACACAAAGACCAGCAACAGTGAATGACACACAAATGACCTCATGTACTGGGTTATTTCAGAGGAAAGGCAGGCCCAGTAGAACTGAGCAGCCCCAAAAGATTTACTCACCAAGATTTGGGCCAACATAAATTTACTGACTGTCTCAAAATCTAGTTTTTTGACTAAAATATTTGATTAACAGTGTGGCATACATCTGTTGTCAAGTGGTGCTTTTAGTTTAACGGTAAAAAGCTGAAGTAAGGTGTAATCACTTCATATAAGCAATGAATGGCAGGAATCCATATCATTTTGAGCATTGAAACAGACGTGCTCTTTCATAAGCTACTGATTTACGACAAAGGAAAACCTCCAGCAGTATTCCCTGAAGATCAAGCTAACATAATCCAACAGGTGTTGCTGTCATTTCTAAAAACAAAAAATGAGTTTACAGTCTTGAAAAAAGAGAAACAACCAAAGTGTTACCCTGGAAGTACAGAAGTTTGTGCATTTAAGGTGGCTGTAGGGTAACTGTTGGATTCCAGGTGCCTGGAGTAACAATGACATTGCTGTGTATACTAAGCATAAGATCACCTGGCCATGGTTTGGGGAACCATGCTACATCCTGCAGCAGGCCATACAGCACAGTGCTGAATGTTGTGTGTGTTTGTGTGTAGAACCTCTGCAGAAAGTAGAAACAGACAAAGAAAACAAAACAATTTTTTTTTTTTTTTAAACAGCCTTGTGACATAATATTTCGGGGGGTTAATTACTGTCAGTTTCTATGTTTCACTTATTTCACTCACTTTTCATTGTTTCATTATAACTGTGTTTACTTTTGAAATGAATCAGATGCATCACCGTGGTAACAACATGATCTCGCAAAAACTGTTTTCCAAAAAAAGCTTACTTTTTAGATTTTATCCTCCATACCGTATGTTGCTGGATTTCATTTCATAATGAAATACATATTGTATACAAATACATAAATGAAGTGTAATATTAGTTTCACACTGTTAATAGACGAGATGAGCAAAAGCATTATGGCCACATGCTCTGTTGATGTGGTTACAAAAAGACAGAGTCCTATAGAAGTGAATGGCAAAACTTAACCTCACTAAACACTTTCCTGATGACTTTACGGGCTCAGTCACTCATTTTGGGTCATACTGAACAAAACATGAAGTCTATTTTGTCTTTTTTGGTCATTCTTAGTGTCAAGGTGAAAGGTGGGTGCTCATCGGCCAACTACCTGAGTGCGCAGCTTCCCATTCAGAACCAATCTTTGCTCATCACATGAAAATACCAAGATAAAGGCTGAGGACAGGACTCCACTAAACAACGGATGACACCATGGGGGATATATGTCAATCTTTTGTATTATCTATGGGAACAAGGCACATCATTCACTGCACCTCGCTTAGCTGATGGTTTGTCCGTCTGTCCCTGCTGCCGATTAGAATCATCTCCGGAGCTTTCATTTTGCTGTATTTTAACCCGTATTCAGAAACATGAAAAGGAGCAAAAAAAATAAAATAATGTCAAAGGTGTGTTTTGAGATTTGTTTTATAATTTAGTTTCAGCTTGTTTCCTGAGTGGGTTTGCTCATTTCAGTTTAGTCTTTATTGTTTAGACATGTCTAATGTCAGTTTAGTTTTTTCAGATTCATTTTTAGTTAGGAACATGTTTCAGTTTCTAAGCCTCCTAAAATCACAAACTTTCAGAAAATCCTGTATTTGGTAGCTTTGCTTTCACACCTCCACCAGAGTTGTGTCCATTTCTCATGAAATCTAAGTCTGCACCAGCTTTAACAGCACTTTTGAGCCAAATGGGCAGCAGAAATTGTTAAACAGGCCCAGACAGATGTGTGTAGAGGCATCCTTTGGATCGTGAGGCCTCTGTTTGCTTCCAAATGAACTCTGGGGCAGTTAGTGCTGTGAAAGCAAACTGATTTCTATTAAGCCTATCTGCTGAGCATCAACGCTAAAGCAACCTGCAAGTCTACATCCTTTGGTAAACTAATATAACATGTTGTGCTTGTGTCCTAATCCATGTGTATCTGTATTCTTGATTAGAAAGTGGGTAAAACCAAACAGCTACATTGGAAACATACTCATCTTTTTCTGATTTTTCTTCTCTTCATTGTTGGTTCTGACATTCAGGATGCAGGGATGACATTCAGCAAAAAAAAAAGCCCATTCCAGCAGACCAGAACTAAAAGGCAACAATGAATCATATTGTTCCACTCGTATTGGACAAAATGAACTGAACTACAAGCATGAAAGTGACCTTTTTTGAGGATTTAAGAAACTGGAAAAACCACCATCACTGTTGCGCTGGTAAAAGCTGTGAGCCTTATGCATTCTCCAAGAATTGAATTTATTGTAATGATATCAAATTATTCCTCATTTTTTCACTGGAGCTCCTGGGAACCCCATAGGAGCCCTCAGGAGGTCCCCGATTCCACTTCTAATAAGCCAGCTCAGGCTGAGGCCACGTCCCTGGAGTCCTCCTTATTAGGCTGATAAATATCAGACCGAGAAGTGGCCGGAGTCCTCGGTCACGGTTCGCTGTCGCTCTCAGTAGTATGTGCACCAGTTACTGTAATCGCTGGGCATCAGTCCGCCGGTGATGAGCAGAATCAGGTCCACAAACCACCAGATTCCCAGGCCTCCCAGGGTGAGCAGCTTCCCAACTGCAGTGCCGGTGTGGCCCAGGCAGAAACGATCAACCCCGAAACAGCCCAAGAAGAAGGAATACAGCAGTGTGGTGATAAAGTAGTGTCCAGTGTATCTGTAAAAAAAGATGACAAGAAATTGGATTAACCTCAGCCAGTAGTACAATTTATGAACTTGCAGATGTCTAGTGCAATAAGAAGATTGGTTTGTATCTGACAGTTGGTTACTGGGGGCCATTCCAGGTTCCAGTTGCTCAAGTAACCCTCTTAAGTTTTTACCACGCCCCCTTTTTGTCAATAAGCAGTAAATCCTTCACACTGCTCGTAGCTGCTTCAGTCCCTCGCCTCAAAGTTGGAAAGAGTTTAACTCAGGGTCTGCTCACTTTACATCAACGATTACTTCACCCTGAGGTTGCAACAAGACATTTCACAGTCTCTGGTCACTACATCGCTGCTAATCTCTTCCTGTGTCGATGCCCCTTAAGGCTCAAGAAACTAATAAACAAACGTGTAAACAGAAATATAAATATTATTAAAATGATCATGAGGAAACAAACCACAAGATTAAAAAAAAGAAAAGGGTGCAAAATACCTGCAGTTGTGATCTACAAGGAGCGGACAGAATAAAAGAAACACCTGCTCTGTACTGTATAATGGGTGGACACAGCCACAGGAGAAACTGAGCATTTGAGGCTTCGTTTATCCAAGGCTTGGGCAGCAGCACAGTCTTTGTACAGGTGCTGCTTTGATTGTGCCCGTTCACGGCAAATGTCTGATGTCTATGCAGTTACTATAGAGATTAACCTGATGTGCTCATGAATGCTGTGTGTG
>VUQS01025658.1:273-13480 GCA_015108495.1 Heterochromis multidens | reverse complement strand
CTCTTTTTTTTTTTATTATTTTTTTTTTTTTTTTTTTTTTTAAATCAAGCAAGAACTACAAACTAAAGATAATGTACATTACATTTCTTACTGGTTGCCAGCAGAGGCTGATGCAGGACATAATTTACAAACTTGCCTGATACAACCTGTTTCTCTGCCCCAGTTCATTCACTAGATGAGTGTGTACTTTTATATTATCAGAAAATGTGTGTAAAATGCATCACACAGTATGCATGTCTATGAGCCTCCTGAGCAATCCCACTCACTGGAATTTGGTCCAGACATCTTGGTCTCCAGCTCCTGGATCTGTTTAACCAGCAGGGAGATGTGCTGCAGCAAGTCTTTGTTCTGGAGCAGCAGCTGGTGGACGCGAGCCTGGGCCTCCAGCCGAGCCGTGGCCTCCGCACTCAGCTGGTCCTTCAAGAGATGAACCTGCAACAGAAGATGTGAGGGGTCAAGAGTTTGATGAGGGGAAGGAAACAGGGAGGGAGAGAAACAGATTCTTTGTAATGAGCGAGGCAAAACCTAATCCACCTCACACAAACATTTTTTCCCAGGCTGCTCCTCTTATCTGAATTCCCCAAACAAAACAATGCACCACATCCCACTCTGTTTGAAGATCAGGGCCAAACTGTGTTGACCTTACCAACACAATTTTCTTGTCTGAGAAATCAGCAGTGCGTGCTGTTTGCCACAGATATTTCAGTAATGACAACAGGAAAAATTGACACAAAAAGTTCATTTACATGCTTTGAATGGCTCTGTGTAATTGCAGTTATTCTGAAGCTAATGACATGACAACTTCAAGGCTGTTGTCATAGTAACACAACCCGCATTTTTTTTTTTTATCTGAGCAGTTTTCCAGGAGCAAGAAAGGTAATGACAGTCAGAGGAAGAGATTGAGAGAACTGACAAGCTAAAGAGAGCTGAATAAAATGCTGATACATCTCCTTCCCCCAGCACAGAGACCACTGAGTCTGAGCTACAAGAAAACTAGAATCAGTCAAACACCACAAGGCTAACAGCTTAAGAGACAGGGTGGACGGATTCCTATCAGTCACTGCAGTATTAAGCATTCCCTGCACGAGATCTGGCTCTTAAACACCAGGTACACATGAAAGGAAGACAGCGAATTACCTGCAGGTTGTACGACCACTCCTACAGAGAGTGAACCCATTTTTGTTTAGTGTTATATTTTGTCCTCAAGTTAAGTACAAGCTCATTTTAATTAGCCTTTAAAAGACAATTTAGTCTGAGTGCAATTTAATAGCACAGAAAAGTATGCAATACAATATAATCATTTTAAAGACGATATTAAAAATACTGGCAGGCGCATGTCAAGGTCACAGAGATTCGAACACGTCCGAGATTTTTTGTAGCTGCACCAATGGTATCAATTTAAAAGTCCTAGGTGACTTCCTTCTCGAGTTATCGCATTCACAAACTTGAGTGTCCACGCTGCCTGCCTGCCTGCCTGGCAGGATGATGACTATACCCCATCAGCCTTTCTTGCGGAGGGGTAAAAAAAAAACAGACCAACACTGTTGTTACTTTCAGCCGTGGCATGTCTGCAATTATGTATTCAATTGTATGTTTTTCTTTTTCTATTTTTCTTTTCTTCGTTACCTCCGCCAAGGTGGTTATGTTTTTGGTAGCATTTGTGTGCCTGTGTCATTCTGTCTGTAAATATGATTGCTCGTAAAGTTTTGAATGAATTCTGATAAAACTTTGTAGGGGTGTAGAGTGGGGTCATGGTAATAATCCATTATAATGTGACTTACATCCACCAAGCCTGAAAAATTGACAAAAAGCCGTATAACTTAGAAACTATGATTCTTACAAGTGTGGTGTGTATTGTCAACATATAGAAAGTACTGTATAAAGATTTTAAGTATCATGTCACATTTGACCTCTGACCTCTCCTTCAAGGTCTTCAAAGTGATAATAATGCTATACAGAGCTATTTATTAAAACTACGTTTCTCACCGTCATTGTATTGATAGCATATAGGCATATAGGGAATGATATATGGGGATTCTAAATATCACATTATTTTATTATGACTTTATTATGTACATCACAGTAACAGGTTATAACCGTTTAAATAACAATTAAATACATGTACAATGTTCCTGAATAAGTATTTTTTTGGGGGGAAAACAAAATAAAATTTTTTCACTTGATATTTTTACTAAACATTTAAACAAATTTTACTAAAAAATGAAATGGATGCTAATGTACTAAATCCACATAAATAATAAATAATAATAAATAACTGTACTCAAAATTACATCAAGTAAATTAAAATGGATTTCAACAGGGCAAATAACAAAAGCCTGCACTTTAACCTTTTTTTCTTTTTAGTATGTTTATGGAGGACAAAAAAACCAAAATGAATATATACAAAATATAATACTATTCACTTAGAAGTAAATACTGCCTAGAGAGTGAGCTGCCTTGGTGGAGGTTTGTGCTCTTGGAGTGCTTCTTGTTAAAACTGTTTTTGTTGTTGAACCGGGTTGAATTTTAGACCACATTAAAAAAGATATAACAAAAAACAAATCAATTGTTTCCTCTGAAACATTAAGTTTTATCAAATATGAGAAAAACGTGTGGATAAAATTCTGGTAATTAAAATATACTCATGAAATAAAATATGAACATTCAGGGGATATACAAAGTTGATTTGTACAAAGCAAAATGTACACAGTTACGTGGTGAATGTAGGTCATGTGTAGGCTATCATCTACTAACTACACTGATTGTGAGATGAGAGTCTTTAGGGATGTGGCTAACTCCGCTTAGGAGGTGGCAGTGATTGATCGATCACACCATATTTTCATTGTGTTCATTAATCAAAGCCGCACAGAGGGGAAAAAAAAAAACCAGCAAACCCAGTAAATTGTCTGAGTGTTGTTCAGTCAGAGGCAAATGGATCAATCAGTGAAAATCTAGTGGGGATTTGTAGAGTTTTTCTTTGTACAGAAAAATCTCTCTCTCTCTCTCTGTCTCTCTCTCTGTCTCTCACTCACACACTCACACACACAGCACACTGACTAAATTTATATATGCACGTGGTGGATCTGTCAATTGTCAGCTGTTTATCTTAACCACACTATTCAATCACAAATGTTCAACATTCATTTATTTTGGATCTATTTTATCTTCAGCTGTGCGTGTCTTTCTTCGAATTTATTCATTGCCTTTGGGCTAAGTTAGTTTTATATGCAGCCTAACAGTATTATTTTTTAAGTAATCTAAAAGTTAACAAAAAAACCCCACACCCAGGCAAACATTAGTGATAGATGCAACCTCTTTGTGCTGTAATTACTGCAGCTTTATCTTTTATTACAAGATGAATGGGGCTGGTTTGGCAGCTCTGATCTTCATGTAACCCTAATGTTACAGCCTGCTGTGGTCTGAGAGATTAAAGCACAGACTCGATTTCAATTTAAGACTGAACGGCTCAACTTCTTTTACACTTTGAATCACTGATATAAAAGGAGAGGAAGGGGAGAAAGAAACTGTTCAGTCAGTGCACAGATGTCCACACACACACACACACACACTCTCATAGCTTTTGTAGCAGCAATGACTCCCCGTTTTGACTTCAAAGTACTCTCCAAATCAAATGTTAGTGGTCCCACCTCCCACCCTGTTCCGCCATCTCCTATCCAGAGCACGTATTTGCTTTCAACAGTTTCAAAGGAGAAATTCTCAAGGTTTCAAATCACACGAATGGTTCAGAAGAGGCCCAGTGTGTTAAAGGAGACCACTTATTAATGATTTTCTGACAGCAGAGGCGACGGAGCTCTCAATAATTTGATTAAGCTTAACCCTGGAGTTTGAACATGATCCAGCTGTGCTTCAAACATCAGCTGTTTAACAGGCAAAGAGGTACTGAGCAAAAAAAAGCGTGAAACATCTTTTTACCCAATAACGTTGCATGGATGTGGAGAACATGTTAAACAGTGACAATTAAGTGGTTTCTTGCCTTTTGCAACAGCTTCTTGTCAGTAAAAGATTTTGCACATATAAGAAGCTTAATCAATACCAAAGTGATTATGAGCTGTTGTCCATACAATCCTAGGAAGGAACTGGTGTGAAGGGCTGACAGTGTATTTTCAGAGCACTGTGAATGACAGAGCCTCATGTGGAGGAGCAAGTTACTGAAACTCCCAATCACTCCCTAACTTCTAATTTCGGCTTGATGTGGTAGCACAGAACTTGTTACCGTGGTAGCATGAAGGCTCTTGGCTGTTGACGTCAATGGTTCTGCATGTTAAAGAAAGGAAGGAAAAACTACAAAACAAACTTTAATTAGAGTTGGAACAATGTACCAAGGCCACTCCAGCGCTATGAAACGCAGCTATGCACTACAGAAAAACCTCTAGAAACAGCTTCACTATTACATTTTCTGTGCTCATGCTGTAGATTGTAATGAGAACATAACAATGTCATATAATAGGGTCCTATTTTGACTAACTTTAAATTTTGCTTGTCATGATTGCAAAATATTTTTAGCTACTTTTTACAGATCTGACCAGGTGACAACCTTTCAGCTATTTATATTATATTCACAGCAGTGTTTATTAATGCTCACTGTTGCTGCTAATTAAACTAATACATAAATTAATGAGGTGAACTCAACTCTACAAATCATCTTTTAGCTTATAATCGGATATAAATTAGTTGCACGGATGGACAGTAATTATCAGAAACACCACAATTAATAAAATCACAATCTATTCAGCAACTCATAATCTTTCTCTCTGAAATATAACTTTTAATTGAGAGATTAACAATCTCTATTAACAATTCTGCCAAAAAGTTGCCCAAAAAAATAGTACAACTGCTCGGTGCTTCATTGGTTCATGTAAACATCTCACCTGACTGAAAGTGTTTATACTTATTTTCAGAGGAGTGATTAATTACTCAACTAGTTGTTTCAGCATTACAATGGACAAAGATTACTCTCTAAATAATTAGACTGTATCTGTATCTGTATGATCTGAATTTCAAGTATACATCATTAACATGAGCGTGAAAGGTCTTTGGACAGCGTTGTTTTAAAACCATTGCGAGTTTGTGATTTTGTGTATCCCCATATTTGGACACCAAGTTACCACTGGAGTGTAATCAGTTAACACGTGCTGGTTAGCTAGCAAAGAGATATGAAGCACGGTGCAAGCTATTATTCTTAGTTAAATTAGTTAAAGGGACCAAAACTGTGCTTTGTAACGGGCTATAAACAGATTTCATGTTGTTGTAAAGTTGTGCATTTTAACATGTGACGCTATGGGGAGTGACTCCCCTTCTAAGGTAGCCTCAAGTGGCCATTCGAGGAACTGCAGGTTTTGGTATTTCGCATTTGCTTTTTGTTCAAACCCAGCAGGTTCTGCTTTATATAAATTAATCTTTTTTAATTGTACACAAAGAAATAGTTGTTTTATGAAAAACAGGCTTGTCTTATTATTCCATTTATGGCTCTGCTTCTACAACTTGTGCTTCTTTTGTGTCTCTTTTCTCCTACCTCTCTATTTTCTCATTTATTCCTCCCTGCTACTTTTCTGTAATAGACTGACTCATCACTCCCTTGTCATTCTAATGAGGAGGCAGTGGGGCGGAGAGATCCATTTCTCCTCCTCTCCCACATCCACTGGCCAGACAGTGTCAAGGAAGACAGTCATCTACTTCCATTATCCCTCTACTTCTCAACAAACAGAGGTGATTACAGATTGTGTTCGGCCTCTGCAGACCTCATTTGTAAAGATAGACACCGACGATGACTGTGGTGGTTTAATTTACAGCAGACAGGACCCCATCTTGAGCTATGGAAGAGAGGAGCTTGACTCTGACTTGTGCTGCCCTGCTGACAACTCTAATAGCACATCAGCCACTCCTCCATGGTTTATACTGAGGCCTTGGCCACAAGAGTCACATTTGTCCTGAAGCTGTCCATTGTTAAATGTCTCACTGAGCTGCAGTGGCTGCTAAAAGGACACGGAATAATTCAATATAAAAACTGTAGCAAAAAAATAAGATAAGCCAAATAAGCTAGGGAAAAAAAAAATCTTTTAAAAGTCAGAGCTAGGCTTTATCTGGGATATCTGATTAAAAAGAGCACAATGCCTCATTCTGAAGTGGCCACACAAGGTTAAATTTAAACTTTATTCAGTAAACTCTCTGAAAAATAGAATTGGTCCCACAGATAAAATGTAAAAATAGGACTGAAAATAGATAAGATGAAAGATAACAAGACCTAATAATCTTGACCTCGAAGATTATTGCCTTTTGTTCACCGGTGCGTCTTTTTGTCTGGCCACCTGCAGTGAATTTCATTTGCTTTCCATTGTTATACCTGAAGTGAAATATCACTTAATTCATGAATGATGGAACAGATTTTCCAGTTCGCAGATCTGTAATTACAGTCAGTGTTATCACTGTACCTGTGTATATCTTCTAGGCCGAGTAAAATGTGTTGGTAAGTGTTGGAAAACACTCCTAGTTTCCTTATTTTAGGTTTAAATGGAACCGATTTGTAGGCTAACAGGGTAACTCATGAATGGGAAATAGTAATATTGACACATTGAACATAATCATATTAGTAAGGTAAAACAACCAATGATGTTACACCATACTGCAACTACTTATGTCAAATATTGCAGACAGACATCAAATATGAACAATCTTTCACAGATATAGATTGTCATTTGTCATTTTTGACTGAAGGGATAAACAGCACTGCGATAGACAGTGTTAGGACCATTACACTATTTTTAAAAATAATGTGTTTATAGCTCAGTCATGTTAGAGTAAAATAAGACGGCGACCTCTTAACAACTAGGAGAGCCCCCTCAAAAACTGGTGGTTGCCCAGTGACTGCATTTAGTATTTTCACTTTTGACAACCGATTGCGTAACTAGTTGCGGCAACCAACTGGTCTCTTATAGGTTGAGTGTGTGACATCCTCAACCTCGGGACGAACACTTTCGATCACAAAGGTGACTGCACAGATTGCCTGGTGGAAGGCAACCTGTCTCCAAACAATCACAGCCTGACTCACACTGTCTGCAGTCTCTCACAGATTGGCAAAGGTTTGCAAATAATTGCTGTCTCGTGAATGGAGACAGATTGCCAAAAAGGTTGCAATCAGAGTCAGTCTGAGTTGACGAGTGCAACTTATTTATGATGTCTTTTTGCAATATGGGACTCAACTCAGCTGGTTGCCAATTCATTATATTCTGGTTATATTCTTATTTAAAAGCAGGGTTGTCGAGCGCCTATTTTATTTTGCAGTTAACTCGCTGTCCTGTGGCAACTGTGTCACTATTGTGGAGGAATTTCTAAATTTTTGCTTCAAATCTATGCGGTTAATATGAATTTCTGTGTGTAGATGACAGTTTTGCAATTTTCACTGACTTATCAGAGTTAATCATCATATTATCACAAACAGATTGCATGCAATAGTCAACGTGACCCCATTCAATGACAGACTGAGAGCCGACTAACCCCATCTTTGAAGCAACCATTTCAAAGTCAACCAGATCACAAGCTCATTGCACACGGCTGCAATAATTTTTCTTGTGCTGCAGTCTCTGGTCACTGTTTTCCCCAGCGTGGCTGTAGCATAAGTTACACATTTACTTCTTGAAGAAAAAAATTTGTTACCCTACTTGTCACATTACTTTTGTGTTACTCCATAAAATGGCCTGAAATGCACTGTCACATAATTAGCAGTTAACAATATAAGCTTTAGTCTACAGTCCCACATACTGACACAAATCCCCAGCTTAACAAGGACACGCACACAAGAGCTTTCTTTTACTGTTCAAGTGTTTACACAAACTTGACAGCAAAGCTGGTGAAAACCAGCCCAAACAGAACTTCATAGAATAATGGAGGCTATAATCTGGACTGCTCATCTCTGCTTCTGTTGCCTGTTAAAAATGACAGCTTGGCTGGGGTCATCATACACTGAGCCCTATTATAATTTGAACCTTCTTTATTAGCTTTGTGTTAGCATGCTATCTGTGCAGGTGGTGTGTGTTAGCAGCACTGGATGGTTGTTACTGGTGTTTTTGCACTTTACCGCCACATTCTTGTCCTTTTGTGAAATAAAAATGAAAGATAATGTTCACATCTCCACTCCTCAAAAGTTTTAGACTGCTTTTTTACTTTTCTCCTCTTTCCACATAGTATAGACTACAGTAATGCATTAGTTGGGAACACCCAACACTAGCAGTGAATGAAGAAAAAAATCTAGGCAGATTATGTTCTGTTTGGAGCCAGTGTAGCCTGAAGGCTATAGTGCAGTAATTCAATACTACCTGTGCTGCTTAGAAACAGAGCTTCATCCTGGATCTGAACTCAGTCCTGCACCCTACAGAAGAGCCACAACCCTAGAGAAGGGATGGAAACATGGGTTTTCTCCACACACTTGTGTGTCTATGATGTTCTATCAAATAAGGGGAAAAAATTCCAATAAGAAGAAAATAACCCTTTATTTACTCCATTAACAGAGAATGCAAGCATCATAGTAAAGAAGGAAATGCATGAATGAAGTGCCAGAAAGAACAATGTTCCCCAGTAATCAAAGATGGCAAAAGTACAGACATTTTGTACTTAAGTAGCAGATACTTGTGTTAAATACTCTGGTAAAAGTTGAAGTACTGATTCAACTTCTTATTCAAGTAAAAGTGAAAATATCCAGGCTCTGAAATGTACTCAAAGTAAGAAAGTAAAAAGTAGCTCTTTTGAGGATGTTTCTACCAGCTACCTTTGTGCAAAGCTAACTGAACCTCGTACTATATGAATATAATAAAATTATATTAGTCCATGGGAATACAAACTTTATTTCAGTCTAAATTTGAATTTGCTTAATTTGAATTTGAAGCTTGAATCAGTTATGTAGAACATGAGCAGAGAAAAAGAAGGAGAATTTGAAAAAAAAAAAAAGCTCTATTTTCTTTTGCCTACATTGTAGAGGGTGACTTTGCCTCCACACCGAAACAGAAAAATGAGTACAGCCAGGGGTTACAGTGGGATTCAGCAGGTGGGGGAACCCTAAAATTGGTTGTAGTGGCTCAGCATGGAGAAAAGAAGCTCATAATAATTTCTATTGTGAGCTCCAGTAGACTTTCTTAGTTCAAAGGCTGTGATCAGCTGACCTGCTGCTGCAGCTCTGAGGTTTACTGCTCTTTGTGGATTTACACAACTGAATTCAACTAGATATAAGCAGATGTTTCATGAGTTGTCTTGGCTGACGTTTCACAATATGAAAAACACAATATCACATCATAAACAGATCCAAATCTGATTTAATAAATTAGGACTTACATGTAAGCTTTAAATTTCCAGTTTATCAAATACCACTGAGCAGTCCTTATCTTTAAATATAACTTCTCTTCTACTTAATTCTACTTAAGTGCAGTAACGAAGTATTTGTACTTTGTTACTTCCCACCTCTGCCAGTAATGGAAAAGATGATTGATTTTGTATGGATCAATAGTTCCATTGCTTTTGTAAAGCTAATATATAGAACATTTATTTCAGTAATTACAGTGTATTCAGTTTGTACAAAATACAAAATGAATGTAAAACTAGCTTAAAGGAAAGTATTCTAAAATCTCACACAGACTGGTCTGAAGTGACATATATGAACAAACAGGCTGGCATATCTAAGGATTCCTGTGTAAATGCTCAGTAAAGGAAGAATGGGCACAATCAGCCAGGCAGAAAGACAGAGTGACAATTTACTTGGACACATTATACTAGCTTGGAAACAATGACACTGCTGTTCCTTGAAGAGGAGAAGGTGTAAAACCTCTTACTAAAAGCAGAACTCAGACAAAGAGCCAATTAAAAGGTATACCACTTGTGCTTCACTGTGGTGGTCCCTTGGTAGTAAACCTGCTGCTACCCAATACATTCTGCTCTCTTATCTGACTCTCGTGAAAGTGAAGGAGCTTCAAGCACCTAAAATGTCTAGTTAAATCTCTAATTAGGGAGCAGCATCTCTCTGTCTTTTTATTCCTTTCATTGTTCAAAATCGTCTCCCAGCAGAACGGCACCCAAGGACGGTTTTGATCTTCCCAATTCCTTCTTTCACAACAATGTGAAACCTCAGTACCTATTTTCCATCCTTCCATCATTTCCTCTTTACAATGCAGACAGCATCTGTCTCTAACTAACTTAAACTTGCAGAAATTCCATAGGGCTTTCTGTTTTACTTTCCTCTAATCCCAAGTCACACATCAGTGATTCATTAACTCGGTGCGTACAAGCTTACGATTTTTCTTCTGCTTTAAACCACAGTTTGATTGTTATCGGCCCAAAGAATAGCCTTCATTAGTTGTTATCCATCCCAGACATATCACCAGTATGTGGGCTCCTCCAACTATTAGGAGGTCATTATAACCTCATTCAAAGGAGGTCATTGCGTCCTGATAAACGGAAGTGATGAGCACTGAGCTTCCTGGTTGCAACAAAAAGTTCATTAGGAGGTCTAAGGGCTGGCTGAGGCAGTCTCCAGTTGACTCTTAACCGTGACACATGGAAGTTGGAGACTTGTCTTTTTACTTTCATGTTTACTTTCATTTCACTGGTAAGATTTTGGCACCAGAAACACATACGAAAAAGATCACAGTTTGGAGGAAAAACACATCTGCTAACAACAAAAAGCACATGTTACACAGCTGGATTTACTAACTTACCACAACCAGAGATTTTTACATTCACTACTTCACTTCACCTCTAGATGTCTCTCACATAGTCTGGGTTGCTTTTGATCACTGATTACAACTGATGATGACAGTCTACTGAGCCTGCTAGTTTGTGCAAGTGAGCATCTACTGGTGACATGTATGGGGCTGATAACAACACCACTGAATGAGTCTTAGGTAATTAAAACAGTAAAGATGTTTACACAAATGCACTGCAGCTCTGAATATTTTTAGTATTACCCAAGAGAGGTGCATGTGAGAAGGCAAAGGTCTGATGCAGAGGAATTGGACATTAGCTGGTCTTTAATCTGCCAGATATCTCATACAAATGCCAGTACGTGCATTCACCATTAGTGACGTGTGCTGCCTCCTGCAGGCTCTAGCCAAGCAGTTCCCACATTTAAACCACATAAAGTATTTTCAGTTGTGTGAACATGTCTGAAGCAGACTTCCTTCTGTGTTGTAAAGATGCAGAAATTGTAGAAAAACTGCTTAAATGACACAATTTCCCTTTCAGACTGAGACACAGCGACTCTCTCGTTGGTGGTATAAGGGGATTAGATGTGTTGGTTGTCTGCTGTGACTCCACAGGGTTGGTTGCTGAGGATGTACTCTTCACACCAGATTATCATCATGGCATTGCCCACCCACGCCAGGTCCCTTTGATGTGGAAGTGTCTGAAACCCTTCCAACAGTGGTACGTGTCTGTTTTTATCTCATTGGAGGAGAGCACTGAAGGGAAAATGATCATTTTGCTGGTGCAATGATAAAGAAACCATTAGAAATGCACTCATACTTGTAATGTGGGTAAGATGGCAAGAGCGGGCTTGACAAAGTGAGAGAGAACCAGAAAAGCAACAGTGTGGGAGAGAGGAAGGGAGCAGAACTGAGCATGTAAAACAGACTGAGACAGAATAGAGGGAAAGGAAATGTACAAAGGAAAGAGCAATGGAAGAAGATGAAAAAAAAAACAAAAAAGTATGTGGCAGGAAAGAAGTAAGAGAGGACAAAGGAAGAAAGAAATGACTGAAAAAGCTCTGAAACAAGCTAAAAAGACCAAGAGCCAGAAGTCAGATTCCATTAAGCAGTGGCTGAGCAGCAGCTGCATACAAGAGTTGTCCTGAAACAGATAGCTACCGTATCTCCCTCGATTTCAAGACTTAATTAAACATCTTCACTTCCACTCATCGCTAAGTGAGCCGTGATTAGTGTTGGCTAGCTCACTAATTTACCTCCATTTACGGTGACCTCTGCTCGGGCTCTGCAGCACGGTTCAACTGTGAGAATATTTTTCCAGTTCCCTGGTTGCACCTCAAAGTCACAGTTATTTTCAGCAGCACATGGGGTCACAGTGAAAGTAATCTCTTCTTCACCCCTTATGGTAATTTCTTCCATAATAACCTGGGACAAAAACACTCCCGTATTGCTTTCATCCATCACTCTGCAATACAGCTGTGAGCTTATCAAGCTAAGATTTACAGTCAATGGGACAAATGGAAAGGAAATTATGGACGCAATTATTTTTCGTATAGATAAACATGCTGATTTCAGTCATATCTTCAGATTTGTCTTTGTTCCAAACTCCTATGATTTTTAGCTTACAAAGCAGGGAACGGAGCATATTACTTTAAAGACACTGACATAAATTTGCTTAAAAAAATGACTGACTCATTTCCCAAAACAGATGCAGATTCATTTTCTCTTTCAGTCAGTAGATTGATGAATAGAGTCTGAAGAGATCAAATCAATATCTTATTTCCTCAAGTAAAAATTGGAGATAATGATTGGCTAATGGTCTGGGAGGAATCTCCATCAGGAAATTTTGATAGACACCTAATTCTGCATTCTGGTGAAGTTTCAGGTGCAGATTTTCACATTTTCTTAATCAAACTGTGGCAGAAATATTAAAACCATGAGAAACTTCTCCATGCCTATTCTGCTGATGGGTCTCTAAACAGAATACACGTATCAGGTATAACATTATGAGCACTGACAGGTGAAGTGAATAACACTGATTATCTCTTCATCATGGCACCTGTTAGTGGGTGGGATATATTAGGAACCAAGTGAACATTTTGTCCTCAAAGTTGATAAGTTAGAAGAAAAAAAATAGGTAAGCATAAGGATTTGAGTGAGTTTGATAAGGACCAAACTGTGATGGCTAGACGACTGAATCAGAGCATCTCCAAAACTGCAGCTCTTGTGGGGTGTTCCCAGTCTGCAGTGGTCAGTATCTATCAACAATGGTCCAAGGAAGGAAGAGTGGTGAACCAGCGACAGGGTCATGGGCAGCCAAGGCTCATTAATGCATGTGGGAAGCAAAGGCTGGCCCGTGTGGTCTGATCCAAGAGATGAGCTACTGTAGCTCAAACTGCCGAAAAAAGTTCATGCTGGTTCTGACAGAAAGGTGTCAGAATACACAGTGCATCGCAGTTTGTTGCATATGGGGCTGCATAGCTGCAGACCAGTCAGGGTGTCCATGC
>VUQS01025657.1:2668-26002 GCA_015108495.1 Heterochromis multidens | reverse complement strand
CATTTTACAAACAAAGAGCAAACTAAATATATATACAAAAAAAAAAACAGACAAGGTTAAACACGCTACATGCAAAGCCCTAGCAGCAGTGTGTGAGTGTGTGTGTTATAGGAAAAGCGTTGAGAGTATGATTGTAAGACTAGAAAATTATTATGATGTCTAAGAAAATTTAAAATCTATACTTTGATCTATCATCCTGGTACTGTTAAACTGTCTGAGAGCAAGTAAAGAACAAATAAACAATTCAAACCAGTAAGAGGACTTACGTTTATACAAAAGGTCAACAAGTATAAGGTGTTGGACATAAAACGATGGAAACAGATAAGCCACAGCTGTGACTCCTAGTGGGAGCAGCAGAAAGAAGACGAACAACAAGGCTTTAAAATTACTTTAAATATGTATATTATATGAAAAAAGGTCAGTCTGCTAGAATCTAAATTTCCTGAACCAGGGGAAATAAGTTATACACAGTTATCTATTAGACCTGGAACGTCAGTGCTACATGGATCCATGTATAGAAATGAAGCCAAAGTGAATGATAGCAGACTCCTTTGTAAAAGGGTTTAGCTTCTCTCATGTCACAAAAAGCTCAGAAAGGGCAGGAATTACTTATTGGGAACAATTTTAGTCAAGACTGCAACTTGACTGAAAGTGTTATCCTGTATCTACCAAAATTATCTACCAGGTCTGCCTTACTGTGCCTTCTGGCATATTCTGTGCTGTTAAACTACAGTTTATGCAGCCATTATGTCTTCAGGCAAACACACAGATGGCTGAAAGAAGACTAGATACCATATATGGCTACCTACTGCTTGATGCTGCCCTCTGAGCGGTTCTCAAGATGGGCAAGATTCTGATCACTAGCCATGTCAAACCTACCATCTGCCACACACATTTAAAATATTAAGTCTAGATGGATTTGGGGTGAGAAAAATCAGTTCCACAGCCATTAAGCTGAGCAACTGATCAAAAGCGACAGCATGGTGAGGCCTTTGTTAAGACCTTGTCATCCACTCATCAAATCAGCAGAGGGGCTGCAGAGATTAACACGGTCATCCAGAACATACATATGTATGGTGACGCTGAAGAATAACGCGCTACGCAGCTTGGATGAGTCATCGTGGCTTACTAAGTATGATTAACATGCAGGATTATCTGTTTAATCCAAATGTGAAGAAGTCAGATTGTAGTACGGGTCTAACTGTACGCATTTTATAGAATGGCTCAGTTTTAGAAGTGTCAGTGTGCGGAAACACAACACCTCTGTGATCTAAAGGTTTGTGTGAAGTCAGCTCAGGCAGTCTTAATGTAATTAAGAGCTAACAAGGGATTATTATTTTGTACAGAAGGTTTCATAATGTTCACACAGATTATATTTAGATTTAGACTAGATTAATGTAAAGTTCTCCATCAACCAGGTCAGTCCAATGTTCACATAATATTTTTAGTATTTATTTATTTTGGTCTGTAAATAAATAAATCTCTGCCTTAATTTATAAAGGGAAATTTGTGTTATGTTGGACTGGACTGCTCTAAGGAAAGATGAAATTGTACAGTATGTTGTATCAATTGTAAAGACATCAGAGACAAATTTGTGATTGGGCTATTAAAAAAGCATTTAATTAGATTCATTTTTCATCCCTTAGCTGTGCTGCTATAGGCTCAGGCTGCTGGAGGATGCACTGAACACTTCTCCACTTCTCATATGCCACCACTGCAAATCATTAACTTTTGAGAACTGGGACTATATGAATGAAAATTGAACTGAACCTAAACCTAAGCACAAAATCTTAAATTTGACCTTTTTGAGGTTGAAATTATACTTTATATACTTTTTTTTTGCTAATATTTGTGCCATTATTTTGCACAAATGATAGAAAAGGTGTTATAATTTTCACATCAATAAATATATGAGAGGTTGCTTGGGTCTGAGTGATGTAAGTTTTGTCATCAGAAGATCAATGCCCTCAAATTTGTTGTGACACCATTGCAGCAACTACATATGCATCCTCCAGATGTACTCCTAAGAGACTTGAAAAAGTGAAACAACAATAACTGCTCATCCGTGGTGCCTGTAGCTGTTCGTGTGTGCATCCACAAGAGAGTATAATCCCAGCCTCAAGCTTCAATTAAAACAAAACCAGTAGTTGAACTTTTAGTTTTACTACTGGCTTTGTTTGGTTTCATGTAATCCATGACAGTGTAACTCAGTTACTGCTTTGAAATCACTTGAATGTATTCTAGAAAAACATAGCCAGGAGAGCATGAGGAGCTTAAGCAGCAAAAATAGTGGCCATCCAAGGCCACCCAAGGCATGTCTTTATCCATATCTTCTTAGGTGTGGACAATTGGCACTTAAGCCCACGCAACTCCTCAAACTCTATAGCCACTGTCCCACTGCAGGGCCAGCAGAAGTTGCAGAGGGACATAGCACACTAACAGCATGTGGATCTAGTATTATATCCTTATTAATATCAGGTTTCAGCCATGTTTCCCTAGCCTACATGAAACCTATTGAATTGACATGGAAGATGTTTGCACTATATTAAAATTACCATCATGAAAGCACTGGCTAATTGTTGGCTTACCACCCAGCCTTTTGTTTACATGTAGACCCAGTCATGACCTTGCATGACAGTTATCAACTGTCGCCCTTACACTGTAAGATGGTTAATCACTGTGCTTTCAGTGTTTTGGTATGCACAAATTCCCTCTATCTACAGCTCACAAACACTGTGCACAGTGTTTGGGAATAGTCAAGGCACATATTAGTTTTCATGATAAGTGGGAAACCACTGGTTTTTAACCCTAAAGTAGAATGCACAGAGTGGGTGGTGTTACACTCAGTTGAGTGAGAATTATATGTTAGATGAGGCTTCACGGGAAAGAGAGAGAGGGTAACTCAGTGTCATTACAGCCATTATAGCCTTTTACAGTATATTTGACTTTGGTATGTGGTGCCAGTGTCATTGCAAGACATATAATGTTTACATAATGGGTCTAGAAGTGTAAACTTGAAATGAATCTGTAATTTTAAGATGACTAAGTCCTCCTAACTTGCCTGATAGCTTACAAGTCATGAGGAGCAGGGCGAGCTTTAGAAATGAAAAATATAAGGAGAGATTAAAGAAAGTGTAAAAGACAGATGAGAAAGAGACATAAAAAGAAACTAGAGAGGTTAAAACAAGTGGGAGAACAAGAACTAGAGGAAGTGAAGTGAAGAGGGGGATCAGAGTTTGAGACATCTGTTCTGACAAGTCCTGACAAGACACTTGAGGCTGTGACACCACTTTTAACAGTCTACCTGCACACATTAAGTTCACACTAAGACTCCCTACAACGTGCCTGTCTTCATTCTGTGCAGACACATCCACAGAAAAGCTAGAATAAAACTAGAAGTGTGACAGTAACTTCACCTGCAATAGTGCACTAACAGTTAAAACTGTACACTTTTCATTTTTCCTACAAGTAAAAAGAAATGACTCACATTTTAAGTAATTAATTATAGAATATCCCCTGATAACTTCTCTCTATTCTATAATAAATATTGTACTAAAATTGAGCTTTAAATAGAGATGCCTTCAAAACTGGTAAACTTTAGATAAGCTTGTATACTGAAATGTTTTGTCATATTAACATTATTAGACCTTAATCAACAGAAAATAGACACAATTTTGATAACTAAGTAATTCACCAAGCATGAATTTATTTTGGAAAACATACTGGGTAGGTTTGACTATTTATTGATTAGAACATGATAAAACAAAAAGCCACTCTTGTTTTGTTTAGGTTTTCTTTAGGAGCTGATGTGAAAAGGAGGCTTCAACAAGGTTCAGACAGACTCTGCTTGTCCTTTTCAATGAGCACTTTAGAAGCCTAGTGCACTGGCAAAATGTCACCAAAATGAAGGCAAAGAGACTTTTTTTTCCAACCCAAAGTGGCTTGCCTCCTCTGCTCAATGATGCACGCAGGCAGTGTTGATGTTCATTTATACTGCTGGCTTCAGGTTATCCATTCGTGCCGCTTTGTGGTTTAATCATTCACCACTCTGTGCATTAGGAAACTGTCAGCTGTGTTAACGGAAAGCAAGTTGTGACAGGTGGCATTCCCACAATGCAGCAGAATCTAATAAACAAAGGCTGCGAACAAAATCTGAATTAAATACTGATCAATTTTAAAATGTCTTTCTTGGCTAGCTTACTGATAATGCAGACTGGCTCAGGACTTCATTTATTTACAAGCCAGCACACAACAGTCTGCGAGCAGAACTGAAAGAGCACAGTGAAACTCATCCAGTGATAGTTATCAATGATTTGGCCTCTTTTTGAGAGTTATTTTAGGATTTTCTACTCAAGTATTTTCAGAGTTTCCATGCACAGACAATTGGTTGCTGCTAAGTGTTCTCTTTGCACTTTAGGCAAGAGTGTGTTAGACATGTATTGGCTTGCTTCTGTGATCTGTCTGCCTGTGTGCCGGATTAGTGTGTGCACACGTGTGTGTGTCTGTGTGTGAGTGTGTGTGTCTGTGTGTGTGCGTGTGTCAGACAGGTTTGGAGAGGAATGCAGGACTGTTGTAATCCAGTCTCGGTTCATTTTCGCTATTGTCACTGAGTCAAAAGCCTGTAGGCCTGTTTGCCACAGGGCCCCATAGCTCAGTCATGACTACACACATATTCTCACATAATGCACTGCAGCCTAAATTATATTTAAACAACAGCAGCACAACACATCATTACAAAACCAATCTGTAGATACAGTAAAAAGAACTCTTAAAAGATATTTAAATTTCTAGCTTTGAAATAACTTAAGGATACAGCTCAGTACCTTGACCTTGCAATGTCAAAGTAGTGTTTGTTTAAATTTGTTCTGCAGGGGCATCCACTCACTAGTCAGGCAACTTAATGTTTAACTTCCCTCCTTCCTTCTAGTCATTGTGGACAAGCAAATAAATTTCAACTAATCATTAAAGAAGTTAAAGACAATACAGTGATCCTTCAACCCACACCTGTCAACACTCTCAGGTTACAGATGTGAACATGATGGAAGAAATGCAACATGATTTTGGTGTATTTGATTTGGGTGCAACAATCAAAATCTTATTTGTAACAACATACAGTTAATATTATCTGACCCAGTCTTAGCTAGGCTGATTTAGTCATTCTGGTATAATTTACCCTACCATAGAGTCTAACATGTTTAATTTTTGTAGTCAGAAACAGTTAGGGGTATCTGTCACTTAAACAGCCCTTCTTTTCAAAGTTAACTTGTTTCTACTGCCCACTGAGTGACTCTGCTTTGCTGACCTGTGGAGTTCTTCAGGGATCTGTTCTGGGACCTAGTGTTTCCTTAACATTCTCCTTTTAACACCATATTTTTCATCAGTTTGGCAAAAACCAGGAAAAATGCACACCTCATATATCCTCAGACCAGTCAAAAGCCAACTTCAATGCGCTTAGATTTTTGGATTACAAACATAAGCGCACAGACACACACTCACACTTATATGTACAATTTAAAGAACTTTGTACACAATTTTATTACTGAATTTGTATGTATTTTTGTAACTGTGGGGGCAGTTGCTAAAAATAGCTGCAGCCATGTGTAATGGTTGTCCATGCTCTGACATTGTGGAACAGTCTACTAGGCTAAATAATTAACTGCCTTATTTATCTTAACCTTATCTGATGAAACATTCAACAGTTTGTGTATCTGTGTCTCCCTCTTCATCACCGACAATTCCACCCAAAGTTGTGTGGCCCTAAATACAAGTGCACTGATCCATCCCAGATAAAACAGGGTTTGCCGGCCCTCTTCATGTTGCCCTCAAGCTTTTCTTGTGCAAACTGATATGCTTTTTTTCCCCTCACATTTGTAGTCTGACCACTTCTTTCTTTTACCTCTGCCTGGTTCCTTTGCTATGAAAATACAGCTTATCTTTCTTTTTCCTTCAGTAGTTTTTGTTCTGTCCTGATTCCAGAACAAACAATGTATATACATATTTCTGCCTTTATACTGCATATACACTCAGATGTGAATCTACACAGTTTTATACATTTGTCCTCTGGCCTTTGCTCCTAATCACTCCTTTGATAGTTTTCAACAGTACAATGTTGTTCAGTATTAATTTTTTTTTCACTTAAAGGGGACTTATTATTATTTACCCAATTTTCTGTCATACACAGACTATTATTATGGTGGATGCTCATATTTAAACATGGCCCAAACTGCACTAAACTGCACTAAAAACTATGTTTTTTTAACCTTGGATATATGGTGTCAGAGTGAGAATATTCTTAATATGGTCATTTTGGCTTAAGGGGAGGTTGAAGAGCTAAAACTGTTCATTTCAGACAGAGAATGAACAGTAAGGTTGCACCGAGGCACAGTATAAAACAAAAGGGATTGTTTTGAACTGTGAATCACATAATGCCTACTCTTTGAAAATAATAAAGTCTAAGAATATCATATCCTCCAAAAATGTTAAATTATCATGATATTAGCTCCTTGGTTACTGTAATGCACTTTTGTTGTTTTTTTTTTAAGGCCACAAAGCCATACTATTTCTCCAAGAAGTCCAAAATTCAACTGCAAATTTACCAACAAAGAATCCATGGTGTGCTCTTATTACCCAGTGCTCTGTCTAATTTGTTGATGTGCAGTACAGAAACTCCACAGGTTGTGCTGTCTCCATTCCTGCTCATCTTGTACACCTTAGACTTTCAATACAACTCTGGGTCATGCCTGATACAGAAATGCTCTAAACATTCTGCAGTGGTTGGATGTATTAGTGATGGGCAGGAGGAGGAGTACAGAGCACTAGTGGATGATTTTGTGGAGTGGTCTGGGAAAAATAATCTGCTTCTGAATGTGAATAAGACCAGAGAGATGACTTCAGAAGGAAGAGGACAGCTACACAGCCTGTGTCTATCCTGGGACAGGATGTTGATATGGTGGAAGAGTACAAGTACCTGGGCGTCCACATCAACAATGGACTAAACTGGAAGACCAACACTGTGTACAAGTAAAGGCTGTATACAAGAAGGAGATGAGCAGACTATTTCCTAAGGAAGCTGAGGTCCTTCAATGTGAGCAGCAAAATGTTGGAGATTTTACTGTAAGTCAATTTGGCGAGTGCAGTGTACTTTGCTGTGAGATCCTGGGACAGGATCTAGAAAGAGAGAGCATATTTTTCCCATAGTGCCTTCTCTTCATTGGCTCCCTGTTAAATCTAGAATTGAATTTAAAATCTTCTCCTCACACACAAGATCTTGAATAATCAGGTCCCATCTTATCTTAAAAACCTCATAGTACCATACCACCCCTACAGAGCACTTCGCTCTCAGACCGCTGGCTTACTTGTGGTTCCTAGGATATTTAAAAGTAGAATGGGAGGCAGAGCCTTCAGCTTTCAGGCCCCTCTTCTGTGGAACCAGCTCCCAGATTGGATTTGGGAGACACACACCCTCTCTACTTTTAATATTAGGCTTAAAACTTTCATTTTTGATAAAGCATATAGTTAGGGCTGGTTCTGCCAGAGGTTTCTTTCTGTTAAAAGGGAGTTTTTCCTTTCCACTGTCACCAAGTGCTTGCTCATAGGGGGTCGTCTGATTGTTGGGGTTTTCTCTGTAGGGTCTTTACCTTACAATATAAAGCACCTTGAGGCGACTGTTGTTGTGATTTGTCGCTATATAAATAAAACTGAATTGAATTGAATTGAATTGCTGTGCTCTGCTGGGGGAGCAGCATCGGAGCTGGTGACACCAACAGACTGAATCAACTGATTAGGAAGAATGGCTCTATGACTGGTTGCAAACGAGATACTTTTGAAGCTGTGGTGGAGAACAAACTGTTTTCCATCATTGATTATCTTAGCTGCCCTCTGCACCACTTACTGGAGAGGCAGTGGAGCACCTTCTCTAACAGACTGATTCAGCTTTGCTGCCACAAGGACAGATACAGGAAACCTTTCATAAATCAGAAATCGTCAAACTGGCTACGGGCTAAAAACAACTGGCCATCGCTGGTTGTTGTTTATTGGGGTCAGTCTTTATATTTTTTTGTTGTTTTATTTTGCTAATTTAGTGGTCTGCCTCTGTGAGGAATCAACATGATAAATAACTAACCAGAAAAGCACAATTGCTGAGTAGCACTACAATCCCAGATGGTGCTTTCTTCCATTTTGCTGTATTGTGCTTGAGTGAAGAGTTCTATGCACATGCTGATGGAGAGTCTAATCATGTATAACCAGTTAATCTGCTGGAGACCTGGTGTGGTCAATGCCAAGTACAGTACTTGTGTGAAAGTCTACTTTCTGAGCTAGCCAGCTATCCTGGAGCCCATGCTAGGTAAGGTAGCCGCATGTTGCTGGTTTTTCACTGACAACAACATATTACAGGCTGTGCACACAGATCATTTAAAAATAGCATTTATCCCCACTTGTTTGATGATTTAGAGGCTGCAAGTTGTGCTTCGTTAAGGTCTCTTGGCTGGTTCGATATTTTTAACCTATAGCCAAAACTTAGTCTACACCATTATCTTCTTTAGAGTGTGGGGTTCTTTACAGTATTTAAATCTATTTAAATGATGTAAATGTTTTTTGTTTTTTTTCAGCCATATCTGCTTGCAAAGTCTTTTGTACCAAACAGATATGGTTGGTACAAACCATATCTGTTTGTAGGCCTGGCAAGGGTCTCAGCACTCAACATAGCAGGGTTTCAATAACAGCTCTGTCAACAGCACTTTACCATGCTAAACAGGGTGTTAGTGAATACATGAAGATAATAACTCTCTTGAGCTACATAGCCAAATTATAGGAGTTGTCCATTAATGTCAAAAAAAACAAAAAAAACCAGCAAACAGCAAAAAAAACAAAAAACAAACTGTTAATCATCTTCATCACAAGCTTTGTGCCTAGTTGGACTTATTAATAGAAATCCAGTAAAGTAAGAATGGGAATGTAAACTTTCAGAGCAGGTGTAATGCACAAGTTTCTTAAAACACCCTTTCATGTGTTATGGACCAGTTCTTTACTGGGAGCATCAGATGTAAGAGAATAGCACCTTGTATTGACAGAGCAGTGTAACAGTAGTTGTAATATTATATTTCATGGAATATCAGACAAAAAGCATACCTCTAAGCAGCAAAAGAAAATAACACATTTCAACCCCCTCTGATGATGGAAAAACAGTGTTTATGCTGTAACTGCGATAAGCATTTCTGCCAGGACTCAGAACTAAACTACAGCCACCAAGCCCCTGCAGACAAACTAAGCTTGGTAAATCAGTTAAAATTTCAGTGTGGGATGTAGATCTGTCACTGGCAGTTTGTGCAATTCAGCAACAGGTGAGGTTCTTCCAAATTAGTTGTGAATTGCCAGTGATAAGATGTGGTTTACCATATAATTGACTAGACAAGAACATCACACATTGGCTGCAGCTATGGAAGGATGCCTAACATTAGACAGATTTCTGGCATCACAAAAATGTGAGAACACTTCAGTTTCTCCCACCACAAAGACACAGACTCACCAAAAATGTGGACCCAGTCCTTTCAGTTTTTTTTAAAGGGCTGTTTTGTTAAACCACTTTAGTGCACATAACCAAAAACATATCCAGTTCCTATTTTTCAACCACGTCTTTCCAGTGTTTTAAATATCAAATACCTCAGATAAAGATAAGTACATTGTTCAGGGTAATTGTTGCATACAGTGTGCATTAGTGGGATTCTTTTGTTACATCTGTGCTTTGCTTGGTGGCCAACCTGACTTTGTAACCTAGTAACCACAACTGGGCGTTTTTTGTTTTTTCTGATGTCTTGTGGTTGTACTATTTATGTCATTGTCTTTGTTTCATTTGCAGATGAATAGAAACACCAAACCATTCTAGTGTCTGGAATAGAGCTGCAGGTAACAATTACTTTCATTGTCCTCCATTATTGATCAATTGGTCTATTAAATGTCAGAAAATGAGTCATATTACCCTCCCAAATTTCCATAAGCACAAGGTATGTCATCAAGTGCTTGTTTTGTTAGTCAGTTTCTTTATTATCGAATAAAGAGCAAAACATCAAAACCTCACAACTGAGACACTAATTCAGATAGTGTTTTGGATTTTTACTTGAAAATTTACTTAAATGATTAATAGCTTTGCAGAAGCAGCAGGTTACTTTGCTGTTGATTAATCTTTGCTATTGGATGTCCTTTAGAAAGGCCAGATTATCCTGTGGTGGTTCATAAACATTCCTTTTGTATTTTTTGTGTGATAGGATGTATAAATTCTAATTTTTCTAGCCGAGTTTCCTCTAACTTGTGGTATATGGTAAAAGCCACAAAGGAACAGGTAACAGCTTAATGAAGACTGCAATCTTACTCTAGAATTTAAAAAGAAATGCATTAGAAGGATGTTGTTAAATGCTGGCAAGCTAAGGAGCTAAAATATTCAGACCGCTTTCAGACAGCTCAGATATTTCTTGTTATCTCCTCAGACTCCTTCACTGCCATAACACATTACTTAACTCCCTAATCCTTGACCGCTTGATTAATACTTTGCTTGTGCAGACAAAAGAAAGGCACCTTTACTCTTTACCCAGTAAACTGAAGATCGTAAATGTTTTTCTATCCACCCCCTCCCCTTTTGTACTGTCAGCGAGGATTTTCTGAGGCTTTAAGTCAACAGATTATTGCAAATGAAAGGAATACCACACACAGGCGTTGATTTGAAGAGCACCATCTGAAAAACAGCCTTCTGTGCCCAAACAAGACAAGTTAAAGAGACCAGACAAAAGGATGAACCTTATACCACAGTTGATAGCTCAATATTGGGGTTTGGCTGGCATCTCAGGCATGTTCGAAATGACATGGTGACATACTGCAGAAACATGCTGGAAGCTCATGTGAGCATACTAGGCAACAGTTTAGCATGTGTTTCTACATGCTAAGATCAACTCCAATAATCTGAGATTAACTCCTTAGAGGGAGACTCCATCCATTTTACACATATCAATGTTTTCACTCCTAAAATCTGACAAAATAAACCAGGTGGTATCTTGAAGGTTATGCTGGCTTGGGGCAAAAGGATTTCTAAAGCCTGTGTTACAAACAGGGAGTGTCAAGTTTTATAAACATAGCTATGCAAAAAGCTGGACGGCTCTAATGAAAGACACTTTTAAGTTCAATTTTAAAGCTTGACCCATTTTAGGAACTAAGTAAGAATCTCTCTATTTATGATGCTTTTGATGCAATACCTAATTGGTGGAAGAATTCAACTGCAGTATGAGCCATAAAGTCATAGTGAGAATAACCACAACAGAGTTGCCTAAAATTCAAATACTAGTTGCTAAAATGAAATACTGACAAAAAAAAAAAAAAACTACACCAAATGATACTTTAATGATGAGATCTCTCTGCCGCAACAGGAAAGGCTAAAAAAGCTTTACATGTGAGCATTATCATAGTAATCTGTTGTTTGCATAGGAACCAGCTTTGCCCATGCTCTGCAATCTGAGTCTAATTCTCTGTTTAGCCAAAATAATAACCTGAAGCAAGATGTACATTTTGCACACCGAGATAGAAACATGAGGCACAGAGTGTGTGTGAGGTAGAACGCCCAAGCACTGGCATTACAACACAGTGAGCAGGGGGAATCATTAATCAGGCAAAGCTCCACAGAACATACTTTTAATGGAAAAAGTTGCACCCATGTAAAAAGCTCAGCTAAAATTTGACAATGTGCTAACAATCATGGAGGAGTTGGTTTCTGGTTTCAGTGCTTCAGTGAGGGGCAAAGAAATGTGTAAATCCAATCTCACTTAAACTGAGGATGGACAGACTTTCACAGAGAAATGCTGGAGGCGATTTGACAGTGAGGAATTTCCCTCCTGCTGGAAATTCATCCATCACCCAGTTTGCCAAGCAAAGAAGTGGTGGGTTTCATCACTCCCAGCTACTCTTTTGTCTCCTCCCCTTTATCTTTCTGTTTTTTAATCTCCCTCTGCCTTGTCAAAGTCTAACTCTCCACTGCTCTTTTCAACACGATTTGAAAAGATAAACCTCTTTCTGATTGGTGGTGCTGACGACCACACAGTCTCTCCTTCCCTTTTATCTGCCTTTAACAGCCCAGTCTTTCTTCCTTGTTGTACATTTGGGTAGATTTCTGCAGATTCATATCAAAACTAAATGGTCTGCAAGTGATGAGCATGTCAACCTGGGAGCTATGGTATATTGTTTATGCATCAAAGATAAAAACTTTTCAGCTGAACACCAACAAACAGGTCATCACTTTTTGCTACACAGGATTTAGCTTTATTAACACGGCACAAAGCAAGAGAGACTACTGTGAAGGCCAAAATGCCACAAAGACTTCCACACCATTAAAAATATGAAATTAAAAAATACCCTTCATGCATGTTTCATTTATGTCCACATAATGTGGAACATTTTGAGGCTGTGGTAGACAGATGTGCTGTCTGGCTTCTCACAGAAGACATTAACAAGTTTAATGGGTATTTAAGACAAAAATAAAACTGTCACGGTACAAGAACAGAATAACACAAGTTGGAATTAAACAGCTGAAAATGTGACAGCAGTTGGATGCAGTGAAACTTGGTTGTGGTTGACATTTCAGTCTAAATCTCATTTCACTGCAAGCCACAACTGACATAACGGTAATAAACTGTTAGGAACATTTTCTGATCAGTTACAGTGACACAAGTAATACAAAGCACAGTATATTAGGAGTTTCATATACTCATAGACAACAGCACAGTTTTCCAGGACAGGAACTGTCCTGTCTAAATCAGGATTTCTTTATGTTGTGCCATAAAACAGAGGTGCTGATCCATAATCAGCTGAGCTCTTTGGCTGATGTCACTCATATTTCCATAAATCCCGTACAGAGATTCTTTATGTGTAACTTCTCTTTTAAACCAGAAATGTGCTTTTAAACCTTGATGAAAACTCTTTCCAGAGAGCCAAATTAAGCCAGAGGTGAACAACACCCACTGGATATGGCCTTAAGGCTCTCAGTTCTTCAGCCTGACAGAAGACGAGCTGTGTCAGGAGCTCCTGCTGGGCTCTCTGCTTGTAAATCAGTATACTCAGCTGCATGCTAAGCAGCCTTTGTTTGATAGGCTGCAAGTTAAATACTGGCTTTTTAAAAGCGAAACTCAAACGCAGATCCTGCATGGCTGTTAGTGAAAATGATGAAACAGCAATATGCAGGTGGTGAGATGCAGCTGCAACAGTTAACTACAAACATGCCAAAAGATAGAGCCTCTATCTCAAACCACACGTCATAAAGCTACTATAAATGCACTGCAGACTTGTGCCTTGTGGACATAATAAGCCTATACCCACAAAAGTCATTGACAGAAAGACCTTGCAGAAAAGAGACAAAACTAGTCTGATAGTTAATTGTGAAAAGTGTATGCCACATGAAACTGTATTAAATTTATTTGATGGTAAAGTAGTCCCAATATGCAGGATCAGATTTTTGTCTGTAAGTTGTATTAAAGTTTTTGGATCAGGGTTAAGGAGACCAAAGAGTGTCAGAAAATAATACAAGCTTCTTTTTTTTTTAAATGGCTTTAATCAAAAGGTAACTCATTAGTGTGCAAGGCTTAATAGAGGTCAGACAAGTCAACAGCAGCATGGGCTGTACCAACACTCTGGCTGGACTCACTTCCACCTCTTGGCTCAAACTCAAAAGGTGTCAACCGACCACGTACACCAAACTTGTTGCAATTCATGCAAAGAATATTCACAGGAAAGTGAAAATATTATGTTTACTTACCAGCTCAGACTTTCCTTCTTGCCCTTATTATAAGTCCAACACACTGGGAAAGTTGAATTAAACCAAGTAGAAAAGTCAAAAATTGCGAAAAAAAAAAGAGCGACCCTCCTTCCGGCTCAATAAATTTTGCGGCAAGAAGAGTGAAAATGCGACAAACTTCCCCGGGTAGTGTAGTTGAACACCTGAGTAGCCTCCGCGCTGAGCTGGCACCAAAATTTGACAGTCGTCACATGAAGACTGGACGACGCGTCGTCAAATGTATGAAACTTTTGGTTTTTAAAGCACTATAAAGTCCGCATCAAACAGAAAGTCGCAGCATCGCTTCAAAAAGTGTAAGAGTCCTGCCTTTCGGCGCTCTCCTGCGTTTCTAAACCCCCCTTTTTTTTGTATGTGTGTGTGAGGAGGAATACAGTCGGTCTGTCCGGTGGTTACCTGACTCCAGTCATTACCGTGAGGCCAGCCCTCCTCACAACAGCAGCTGCCGCCTCATGTTTCCTGTTATTGTCGCTCTGAATGGCTGCAGAACCGATAAACAGCTTTCCTCAAAAGCAACAGGTTGAGATGCTTTCCTCTTTCATTTGACGAGTACTAGGCTATGACCTGCGACTCTGGGTCTGAAACCAGAGTAACGGAGACAACTCCAGTTACTGCAATATTTACTTTTCTATGTGGCTCAATTTGTGTGTAGCCTGTATTTAACCAAGTCTCAGTGCTTTGTTTCTGGTAGGTGTGCAAGGCCATGTCTGTTGATCAGAAGTCATTTAAAAGGTAGGGCTACTCTGTCATAAAGGTCTAACCAGGCTGTGGGTAAAACTATAATTGCGATGCCTCTTTATGAAAGGGGTGCTTCAAAAGGGAGAATCCCTTTCAGTTCTTTTATTGATTGCATTCTGCCAATAAAGAAAAAAATATGCATGTAAAACATCTGCCCTAATAAGGAAATTAAAAAAAAGAGTTTAGAGGTGGATGCTGTCTATTTTACAGCTGCAATAGTTTAATCCAGTGGCAGCCCGATATAACACAGCTAGCCCACCTTCTGTCTATTTTCAAAGGAAAAGAAGCTTATTAAATAACAGAGCTCAGAGTAATTATAACACTTCAGAGGACTGCACAGTAAAAGTACAGCTAATTGCACGTTATTAGGTAGCCTATATATTGTTATTCAGCTTTATTATCATTTGTGATGCTGTTCAGCTTTTCTGTCTTATGCTGACAGGTGTTTATATTATTTTGACCAGTCTTTATATTAATCATACCTCTAGCTGTAAGCTAAGTGGGTGGTATATATTGGATAGCCTAATAGGTAACTGTAATATTAATAGACTGTAACTGCTCAGGGATGCATTAAGCAATGCATTTATTTATTATTTATATAGGATGGGAGCCAGGGGTTAGTTTATGGAGTGTGACATGTGGGTCATCTGCCTAAATGCTCCTGAGTGTCAGATTTAAACAGGTGCCTGAAATCAGCCGATTTAGCTGCATTTTGCCATCGCTTGATGGAAACATGAGAGGTTGTTTGGAATATTAATAAGCAAATGAGACAAGGATAATGTAGGAGTGGGTTGCACATTTATTTGGAATAGCTAATGTGGCATGTTCCTAACCTTTATTTTTATGTTTGCAATATTTTAAAAACCAGGGGGAAAGGTACAACAGAGAATTTGTTATTGCCTTTGGTAGTAATTTTGTTAGTTTTATTAGTTTAACAAAGCTTAGCAAACTGTATCTACTTTTAAATCACTCTTCTAAGCTTATTTTAACCGAAAGGCTTTTTTAAAATAAATAATAAAACAGTTCTTATTCAGACTCTATTATTTCTTTATCATCCCATTTCTTTTATTGCTGACTAATTTATTTACTTATCTTACCCCTTGTAATATTCCCACTGTTTGTCCAGCTTTTATGCCGTGTTTTTATTTATTGTTATTTTAACCGTGTTTACTTTTCTGTTTGATTTTTGGATTGTGATCTATTTTACTGCGTTCTGTACAGCACTTTGTAACTACAGTATGTTTTGAACAGTGCTATACAAATAAAGCTTTATTATGATTATTAATCATTTGCTATGTGTTATAGAAATTATGAAGAGACCAGGTCCTTATGCAGAAATGAATGATGAGATGCCTCATACCTCATATCAAGGAAAACAGGTGAACAGCAGGCACAGTTATCCCATTCTGAAGTCCTAATCTCACACAGAGTGTCATATACTCTTCTTATATCAGCTTTCCAGATAAAGAAGCTCAGTATGTCTCTGCACTATCGACAAGCAGCTAGGCTGTCCTTGTGCCTTTCAATGAGCCAAACTACCAGGCACCATCACTAGGAAGTCAAGGTCATTATATTCCTGAAGGCTCCATTAAGACTAATCTTTTTCCCCCCAAAATCCATTAAACTATGGTCTTCACAGTCACCAGATCTCAACCCATTTTAACATCTACAGGTGATTTTGGACGAATCTGTTAAACAGTGCTCTCCATCACCATCATCAAAGCACCAAATGAGGGAGTGTCTTCGGGAGGAATGGGGTTCTATCGGTCCAATCAAGCTCCATAAAATTACAGAATCAATGTCAAGGTGAACTGTTGCTGTGCTGGTGGGCAGTGGGGCCTAAAACCTTACTAAAGTTGTTTTCACATGTGCTCTGCAGTTTATTTTCTAGACATTATTCAGTGGAGGTGCATGGGAAAGCACTAATGTCTGACTCAGTCAGACTGGCCCTAAAGCGATCTTTAACCTACCAGCTCCCTAGTACAAAATACATGTGAAGTCCAGTTGTACTAAGTTGGACCAATAATGCACTTAGTCCAGTAAATTTATAGCTAGTGAGTGGTTGTCCAGCCTCCTGTACTCTTTTCCATTGCAACCCAACAGAGTATTTCCACTACTGAGATAGTGGCTGATGCAAACTGTCTCCTGCTGTTTGTTACATGTAAGAAAAGACAGCTTCAGACAGTGTGTTGACCTGATTCACATGACATTATCCCTGGTTCATGTGTGAAAACAGCTTAGGACACTTTATGTCAGTGATAAAATAGTTTTATGAGTGACAGAAAGGACAGACCAAAGGCACTATTCAGCTACTCTATAGACCCATGAAATAAAACTAGGCCAAGCTATTTTTATGTATCATTACAGCTTACTCATATTTCATTTATACTACAATACACTTCATCCTCATTTTCCCGCCATTAATTGCTTTTTTAATTTTCCCAAATGTAGGGTATGAACCCCTGACGTCCAAGTGTAAGTTCTTTAAAGATGTATTTTAGCTTCATGATTCACAGCTTAGCTGGCCTGTACTGTATCTTTTTTATAATCCCATTTTGCTTAAAATCTGATTAATTCTTTATATCTGAAAGTCCCTAGCATGGCAATTTGAAGTAAGAATGTCCTTGGATGTGATCCCCTACAGTGATAGTATATGAAATGAGTGCATCCACTGGCTCGGCCTACTTCTGATTCCCCAAGACAGTCTTCACACCACACCAGAGAGAAAGAGAGCATGCAGGCTCAAATCATATGGATTTCTCCTAACAATACAGCAACTAGTCTTTTGTCTCTGTGTTTGTAGAGAAGGTATTTGGCAGTGTAGCAACCTTTCTTTAACAATACTGTATGCACGTGCTTTTTGTACCTTTGTGCTCATGTGTACAAGTACCAGCATTGCTCTTTGTTTGCCTGTATGTGCTTTAATAGCGTAGTGCAGAAAAAGCACTGTTCTTGTCTGCGTGTTTGTGTGCACACAATACAAATGTAAAGAGGAAGTGGGTCCACTGGTTTCTAATGGGAGGTTTACTGACAGTGTTTTGTTGTCTGTTTTTTAGAGACAAAATTATCCCAGTCAGGTTCAGTCAGTTGTTTACTGTGTAGGTGTTTTCACACATAAACAGGTCAGGATACTTTTCACAGTTGTAGCACACAGCAGGAAATAGTCCACTTAAGACACATTTCCACTACTTGATTCATACATTGTGGCAATCCAGCATCACACAGAGTTTGTTATTAGGCACTGGCAGGTGAAAGACTGGTTGGTTTCCATTTGACTGTGTCAAAGACTTGCGTTTTTACATGTACCCTGGTCATCTGACCCTGGTCAGATGATATCTAGAAATCTTTAGGGCTGTAGATCATGTGTGAAAACAGCTTGTGTCTTCCAACAGACCATTGTGTGTATAGTTGCTAAGGAAAACATTAACAGAGTAGATATTTGTCAGCATAAAGTCATAACCTGAGGCTGAAAACAATGCTGACGTAAGTGGTGACAGTGAACCAAAGGAGTAAAGCTTTGGACTGCTGCTGGTCATTACAAAAAAAGGTGTTTCTGTATTTCCTTCACTTTTCAGGCATCGAAGCAATGTTGATGTTTTATATACACTCTATACTGTCACCTTTACACAAAGAAACAGTCATGTGGTCCATTTGTGATGTAAATACTGATTAGCAGATAGCCACTTTAGGTTAGGTCACGATCAGACAGACTTGGTTATTTAAGAAAAATAAATTTGTGTGGATAAGTCAAAGAAATGCAAGTGTGACTTTTGGATCACTGATGGGAAGTCAGTTCTGGTCTCTTATTATTATATACTATAATGAATCTTGAGTCAGATCCATTATAATGTAAACCTGTGATCCAAACCTCCAAACCTTTAGATTACGATTAGATTAAATTTAACTCTACAGAATAAAATATTAGCATTAGCTGTAATCTTAATAAAGATTTGTGTAGGCTATTGTAAACGCACAGTTGTAATTCCTACAGATATTGCTATAAGGAGTGTGTGAAAAAGGAGTTTAAAGATGACAGGTATGTGCATGTGTTTCTGTTTGCGTGCATGTCCACTGCGCTTGTGTGTCTCAGTGTTTGTAGGCTACCCACACCCACCCCTGTGTACTTGCTCTATTTAGAGAGGTCTACAGTGTCTTACCTTCCTTGTTTTGCCCTTGACTTTGTCAACTTTTCTTGCTCTTTGTGTTCTTAGAAGGCGTGATGCTACCTGAGCTATTTTATCAGACATACACCACCCTATTAAACCAGACGGGCCTATCTAAAAGCATCAACTGTCATGGAAGAGATATTACAGAAAACTGTACACCCGCAGCGTTTGGGCTAAAGTGATGGGATGGAAAAAGTAGTTCTCCTTTGGGAAGCTATAAAAGACAGATATTAATGTAGCCACGGGAAAATAGTACAGTTCTTATGAAGTTCTTGCAGCAAGCAGGTGCTGTGGTGACAGGAAATTTGTATCTGTGCAAAATATCCACTTATCCTTTGAGACAGTGATTTAAATTTATTAGCTGTTCATTTATTGATATGATTTTCTTTTATGCTTTCTTCATCCTCAACACTTTTTTTGTTGCTTCAGACAGCAGTGAGTTAGGCTAGTTACTCAAGTTTTTTTTTTTTGTGAGAGAGCTTTTGTGTGTGTGTTTTACAAGTGGTGTCATTCAGACAAGGTCATTGTTAAGTGGCACTTGTTGCATCTACTTTGTGTTTGTAAAGCACAAAGCATGTGTGTGTTTCTGCATATTCACATTTCTTTGCTTGATGTACCACTCTATGAATGTAATATGTTACCATGGGAACTATGACATCTGTGACACCACGTGATTTTATCTGTCATTTTCAGAAAAAAAGAAAAAAACACACTTTACCACATGTGGTCCGTTGTCCCTCTCCAGCTGTGAATGATTCATTTGAGTGCATTAGAAAGGTGGGTGACTTCCTGTTAGCAACTGAGATGTATTCAAAAATCTGTCTTAGCAATAGGGATGCCAAACACCTTTACTTATTCATTTAGTCTCCATAGATTTCATTCATCATAATGCTATAGTCTGAAGATGCAATTTGATATTATTGCCTCCCTTTAATAGATTTAAGAGGGATGTGGATGTCATAAACAAGGTTGGTTTCAGTCTGCTATTTCAGGGTGGGGTTTTAGAAATAATGGGTGGGCAATTTGAGAGGGAGAGGTTTGAAAAATTGACTTATAGTCCAAAGTTTGTTGATTTCAGGTCAAAAGCTTATCCAAGCTCTCTGAGATTATGGGTTTTTTTGTACCTGACAAAGAGACTCATAATACACAAGAATAAAAATTAAACTTACATACATATATCCATACATGGATTTTTTTTTCTTATCCAAGTTAGAGTTGGTTGGAGTTTTTTCCAGCTGACACAGAGCGAGGGGTGGGTTACCCTGGACAGGTCATCAGTCAATCACAGGGCTAATGCATGTCTTTGGACTGTGGGATCCCCAGAGGAAACCCACATAGCAGAACGAGAACAACAAATTCCACATAAAGGCTTCCAGTCAACAATACTAACCTTAGAACACATTTGTTCCAATGCATTTGCGAGTTAGAACAGGTTATGATTTTAGGTGTTTTTTTGTTTGGTTTTGGTTTTGTGTGTGTGTTTGTGCTTGTGTTTGTGATTGAAATATGAGATATCGGAGTTCCTTCTGCTTGAGAGCTCTGTGTATCTGTGAATGCAGCAGCAATATATTTTCTTTTCTTTTTCTTTTTTCCATTGCAGTCGACGTGAAGCCACAGCTGGATTCCATGTTGGCCCTGTACAATGTGCCAGTAGTCTGTATGCGTCTTCAGCAGACACCATGTTGGTCTGGACAGCAAGACAATACAAGAAACCGCAGCACCAAGAAGTAAAATATAAATCAGACATACACTTTAAATCTCATTAAAGCTCACATATCTGTGCAAGCTAAGAACTTTATATTCCTGCCGTTTATGACTGTAAGTGAGATGCTTATATGAGACAATGTGTGTCCAACTTTTAAAAGTGCACACAAGTACAGACCTGTACAGCATTGCTGTCAGGGTATTTCACAGTGTCCGGCAGTCCAGTGGTGCCACTGCAGCACGTCTAAATTTTTACCAAAAGTTACCAGTACATCAATATGTACACGCATGTGTGTGCACAGAAATGCACAATGTTTTGTTTTAACCCTGAGGGAGGCAGAATTTATTAAAAACAAACTCATGCAATTATGCAATGTGCACTTATGTACACACAATCGCCCAAAAAGCTGTCCGTGAGCTTTCACCTGAAGGCCTGTGACCTACATTGGTGCGTGTGGGGGATGCATCCCACTTTTCCGCTTGACGATGCATCATTAACCTACTTCTGACTGTCCAAAGTTGAATCCCTGCAGCTCACCTGAACTCACATTGTCATTCATGTTGAATTCAGAGACTTAAACACACACACATATAAAAGATGGCACTGTACCATTAGTTTATTCTTTTTCTCTCCTGCTTTGACTTTCCACTTTACCATAATTACACAACAAACAACGGTACACTCACTATCACAGAGTGCATGATGTCTTTCTGTGTCAAAGTGGTTTCCTAGGGTACTAAAGTACATAGCATCTACCATTTTAGCCACTATGTTGCTTCAGCCTCTGACACACATACAGTCCCTCCTTCTCTCTTTATCTTATGCTCTCTCTGTCTCTCTCTCTCTCTTCCTCTCCTCATATCCACCGGCAACTGAGCTGAGCAGGCTCCCTCACCAAGCCTGTGGATCCCTTCACTTGACTAATTAGCCTTGAAGTGCTGTTGAAGATCATCATATTTAGCTTAGTGACCTAGCGGCAGAGTGCAGACAGATATAGACTTGGCTGGCTGGAGGCAGGGTGCCTGGCAGCGGGCAAGCTCTCTATCTCTCTCTATTCACACTCACCGCCGAGGGCTTCTCAGTGGCGGAGCGACGGAAGTGAGGGGCGTTTTTGCTTTGAAAGAGACGAGAAGGGGAAAAGAGAAAGAAGCGGAGCTGAGACCACATCAAAACCACAGAATGGGAGTCCGCTGCAGGAGCAAATCCTCCTAGAGACAGAAACTGTGAGGTGGCAGCCGTTACTTTGCAGCAGCACTGCTTCCAACACACAGACATAGAAGGTGAGACTTTTTTAAACCAGTTACTGCCCTGTTTTTTCCTCTGGTTCTTTTGGGAAACATTTTGTTCCTGAATTTGTGTTTGTGTGTGTGTGTGTGTGTGTGTGTGTGTGTGTGTGTGTGTGTGTTAGTGTGAGAGGGAGAGAAAGAGAGAGAGTGAGAGAGAGAGAGAGAGAGAGAGAGAGGGAGAAAGTGTGAGTGCAGATGTGCATCAATGTGACCCACATTGTTGAACCTGAGGAGCAGCACAGCAGGAATTCTCTGTAGGATGTCTCTCTCCCCCTTTCTCTCCTTCACCCTCCTCTATCTCCCTGTTTCTCTCTTTCTCTCACACGCACACTCAGACTTACGCACACGAGCACAGCTGTGTGGCACCACTTGTTGGACTGACATCCAAACTGACATGCAGTGAATACTGAAATACTGGTCAGCTGTATGCGTGCACGCATCAGTCCATGCATATATTTGCATGAATATCAGCCAGTGTAAATGTGTGAATGCACCTGTGCATGTGTGCTAGTGAGATAGTGACTAACTCTTTTTGTTGCTGTGGTGCCAATGCAAGGCTTAAGGGTGAAAATCATAGTGAGCAACATGGACAGCAACACAAGAGACAATCAGACACAGCTGCCTTATGCCTGATTGCTTCTCACTGCTTTGGAAGATGGGAACATAAAGGAAGACCCAAATACAGTATTTACAGCATGCAGCCCCCTGTGTGGGTATGTATGCATATACAATACACAGTCCTTTGATCTCCTGCCATAACCTAAACAGTCTTGTCTTTCACACTGTGTAGCAGAACCTTATAGTGGAATAGTGTTTTATTAATGAAGCAGACAGGTGGCATTGAAAGGAAAGGATCGGAAACATTTATATGAACCACAGCATGAATACTCATGTCCGTTTCTTAGTTAAGCATACATGTCTGAAGGAAATTCTTGGATGTTATGACAATTTGTGGTCATTAACAAGCCTTATTCAGGTCTATAAATAACAGGGCATGATGTTAGATAAATGTGGAGGAAACACTGATAACTCACTGCCTGATAATTGAAGTTTAAGTTTGTGGACACTGTCACGGCACCTAAGGGCGATTTTTGCAGAAATTAGGATTTCTAATTTAGAAATCCTCCATGTTTAAACTGAAGGAAATATAATTTTTTGGCTCCTTTACAAGTTACCGCATGTACATAAAAAAAAGTTCTTTAAATCTTATCTTGTTGCTGCCTCAGATATCTGAAAAGCTTTGATAGCATATATGTATGAGCTTAAATTTTCTGCTAGAAAAAAAAAAACTGTTAAAGATGAGAGAAGATCTAAATTAATTCTGGGTTTTCAGAGTATTACATCTTTAATTCTTTCTTTATTAATGCATATATTGTATCACTTTTTCAAGCTCTGACAGTGTGTAACTGCTGTGCTCCTGTTCCTCATGCAAATGTGCACTTTGAATTGTCGTTATGAATAACAAGATGGTGTATTTTTAGTGTTTGTGTAAACAGGAATGAATCATTTACCTTGTTTTTACTCTTTTATATATATATATATATATATATATATATATATATATATATATATATATATATTTTTTTTTTTTTTTTTTTTTATTTTTTTTATAATAAA